>KE372776.1:116632-127311 GCA_000418225.1 Zizania latifolia | reverse complement strand
TATAATCTATATTTTTATTTTTATTAATATCATGGGTTTATTATTTCATGCACTTGTAGTTTAAATTTGACTTGTTTCAATTTAAATCTAAAAAATATAATTAATTAACTAAAAATATATAACTGACTTAAAAATGCTATTTTTTCATAGGATAAGATACACTGTATTTTGATTGTAGAAAAAGTTTTAAATTCAAATAATGATTTAACCAATGATTTGCTTTTAAACCTAACCTATGCATTCTTTAAATCCTAATTCGTCCTTAGAGAATCTCTGACTTTCTTAACATCCTACGTGATAACTTTTATGAAATATTTTTAAATTTTTATCATAACATCTACATATCATATCATAACACTATGATAGGTCTCAAGTTTTTTATACTTTATTTGATTTTTTTAGAATTAAAAAATCATTAAGCTCCATGTTGCCAATCGAGTGTCGCAACCTAGATTTTTTAAAAATTCTTTCCATTTAGTGGGTACGGCCTGCAAATGGACTCAAAAATATAAATATGATTTTTCTACAAATTTTGATTTATTATTTCATACACTGCAAGTTCAAATTTGACATATTTCAATATAAATCTTAGAAACACACTTAATGAATTAAAAATAGTAAACTGACCCAAAAAATATCAAAATTTTACATGAGATAAGCTATATTGCATTTTGATCGTAGAAAAAGTTTCAAGTTCAAATGAAGATTTAACCGTTAATTACTTTTAAACTCAACCTATTCCTTCTTTAAATCTTAATTCGTTCTCGAAGAATCTCCTGCTTTCTTAACATCGTACGTGATAAAATTCTTAAAACATTTTTTATTTTTTATCATAGAATTTATGTATCATATCATAATACCATGATAGGTCTCGTGTTTTTCAGACTTTATTTGATTTTTTTAGAATTAAGAAACCATTAAGCTCAATGTTGTCAATTGAGTGTCGCAACCTAGACTTTTCAAATTTTCTTTTAATTTAGTGGATAATAACTAAGAATGGACTCAAAAACATGAATATGATTTTTCTATAATTTTTGGTTCATTATTTTCGAGCACCTGCAATTCAAATTTTACCTGTTTCAATTTAATTCTTAGAAACATACTTAATAAATTAAAAATAGCAAACGGACCTAGAAAAATGCAAAATTTTTACATTAAATAAGATATGTTGTATCTTGAGTGTAGAAAATTTTTTAAGCTCGAACCAAATTACAAATATTACATAGATTCTTTTGGGTTTGCCAAATTATTCATAACCATTGATTTACTTTAAAATTTACTTCAAGATAATCCTTTCAACCCATATATGGACTTCTATATTCGTGATGATTTATGTGGTGTGAACTATTACTTATCACTTATATGTTATGATTGTGGATCAAGAATTATATTACTGATGATATCCGATAAATATCTATAACCGTATTCGTATCTGAATCTAAAAACATATATAAAAAAAGATATGATATCACTGATATCCGTCGGTATCCGATTCGTTTTTATCTCTAGCTAGGTGGCACATCCAGGCAACTGAAAAATTGGCAAAAAGCCAACGTTTTGACGAATTCTCACAGCAACTGCACGCTTACACATTTGGTAGTTGATTTCTTCAAAATCTGTACAACATGCACAAATTTTCATCACAGCAGCAGCACTTGATAGCATCACAAAATTCACATCACACCGTTGCCCAGGCAACGGTGTTTCTATCCAGTTTATCCACACCATAGCATCGTCAGAGTAACACCCAAAAGGAAGCAGATGCATACAGTACGCAAACCAAAGCAAAAGAAACAAATTGAGAAGCTGTCTAAATTGCGAACAGGATATCATCAGTCGCTGAGTTTACACACACTGCCATAAGAAAAACACCACTTGAACAAGACGGCATGCCATCTCTAATGCATGCTATATTAAACAAAACGAACAAAGCACACGGCAAAGGACGTCGCTACTACTCCTTTCAGGCCTGCTCCTCAGCTTCTGCAGCTTCCCTCTCTTCCGCTGCGGCAGCCATCAACTCATCAAATGTGTCACTCTTTCCTAACACTATCTCAATCTGTGGGGAACAAGCTCTCAGTCAGTTCCGTACTCGGAAAAGAAAAAAATTACACATAGAACAATAATATTTGATAAAACGAGAAATCAGTGGTGTTGGCAACAGAACCACGATCTGGTTTGTCTGACCTTAGCCTTTTGGAGAGGGCGAACTCTCGATTCATCGTTTATTTCCACGGTTGATGTCTTAATCTCTACATAGGCCAAGGTGAAAAGGGAAAATTCAGAGTGCAGAACAATGAAAAGTATTGTGGATGCCAACAACAGTAATACTGAAACAGATGAGATAATGAGAGTAAATAAACAGTACAATCCTGCAAGAAAAGAAAAATTCATACTCTTCTCAACAGCAAATCCGTTATTCTTCAGAATCTCTGCAACAGTCACAACTGTCGCAATGGCTGCAAACAAATTTAACAACTTGGTTAATACTGTCTTAAAGAGTACAGAATAAACCACGGCTAAACAGGACAATGGGCTCAGCTGTTATTCTCTCTCTCTCTCTCTACACACACACACATTTATATGAAGAAACGAGATATCGAACCACACTGCCTAACTAGATGTGCTGTTAGTCCATCTGTCAGTAAGTAATTTTCTAAGTGTTGAACTTAAACATATATAAGAAACTTTACTTAACCGAGAGTGAAGATAATACTGAGTGCTGAAAGGGTCTCATCGTTTGTGGTTATGTGCATCTCTCTACCAGAAAAAAAAAAGATCAAAGTCTTCAGATTTCAGAACCAACTCTAACTACATACTATTCTGCAAACTGGCATATCCCATGGCACAATACTAGTTACAACATTGAAGACAAATAGCACAGCAGAAAATTTTCGGGCTTAATGGATAACTAGTTACTTCCTGGGATTAAACACAATCATGAAACAGCCAAGCAACACAAATGTAAAAGGTGCCCTCTTGGATCGTTCACGTTCTCTCACGACCTCATAACGGCTAGATCGAATTCGCGCACAAGAGGCACTCATATTGCCCTAAACCCTGCGAAGATAACATCTTTCTACGGGGATAGCAAGCGGCGGTAAACAAAAAAACTATTTTTCTACCGCAGACATCAAATCGGGACCAAGGATGAACAGGGAGAAGCGAGACGCACCCATCCCGAGCGCGGAGAGCTCGACATCGCCGTGCTGCTGCATGTACCTCTGCAAAGGTAAGCACGAAACGAAACCAATCAATCAGCCAAACAAACCGCGGCGGCGGGGAGGCGGAGTAGGGCAAGGAGAGGAGGCGACGGCGGTTACTACCTTGGCGAGGTTGACATAGAAGAAGAGGGGCTTCTTGGTGTTGGACACCTGGATGCGGTTGCTGCTGCCTGCGGCCCTCCTCTGCCCCTCGCCGCCGCCCGCCGGAGCCGGCTCGCCCTCCACGGTGAGGCTCCTCACGCCCTCAGTGATCCTCTCCACCGCCATCGGTGCTAGGTGGCTGGCTAGCTCTCTCCGCGCGGCGCCGCAGCCAGATCGGTGGTGGCTTGGTGCTCGTCTCGGTCTCTTCTCCTGTCCCTCCTTGTGCCGTCCCGGCAGAGAACCCTGCGGCGAACGGACAAACAATGGCTGGCTGCGCGTGAGACGAGGGCTCCGGCCCAACACGGTCGTAACCCTACCAAACGTGGGCCTCATGGGCTTTAAATGGGCTTGGCGCAGGACCCGCGAGGCCCATCTGGTGACACGCAGCTTACAGGCCCGCTTTCTAAGATTCCAAACGGTAGAATTTTTCAAAAAAAAAACACGAAAATTGTTTAAAATTTTGTTTTAATTAAAACCAAATAATTGTTATAAATTTCAACTTCATTAATCTTCCACCGCTGTATTTGAACGGGTCCTTAGACCTATGTTCTTCTATCCAAGATTCTCGTCTCTTACACAAATTAAAATCTATTCATTTGGTTAAACAATTTCACAAGTTAAATTTAATTCATGGCACCGTATAATCATTTCTACGAAAAAATAAAAATCAGAATTCATTTCACTTGGATGCATGTGTACGCATACCATTAACTGGTTGATATATTGTCAATCCGGATTGGTAGGAGTATATCATAACAATCCATGTGACGAGATGCCACTATAATTAAGCATGCACCCGTATTACAAGGCGTTTGACTTTTTCACGACCAGCTAAATTTCTTTGACTTTAATTGATTTTATAAAAAAAATATCAATAACTATTATATCAAATTAGTTTTAATAACTATTATATCAAATTAGTTTTGTTAAATAAACTATGAAAAATGTCTTAATAGTGTATTTATTTGATATTATATATATTAATATTTTTTAAATTCGGTTAAAATGGCTTATAATATAAAAAGAGAGAATACTCATCTAGTGCCAGCCGATATGATCGACCATGCATGTTCAAAGTACGCAAGATTAACATGGTAATGCAATTAACTTATTTGATTCCAACTGGGCCAGGTAATGTACGTATATAGAGAGAGTCAATAGTTAAGCGCGTTTTGGCAATGCAAGTAGTACGTAATTAATGTATGATATACTCCTCGATGGCTTGATCTCGATGATTAATTCTCGTCAAATAGTATCCGGAATAGTGGAGCTGAAGAAAAAATAGCTTCATATTATTTTTAATTAGATTCACTTATAACTATTAATAATATTTCGTTCGGCTACAGCCCTACCAAAAAGGTCTATATAATTCTATTTATTGGTTCCAAATAAGGGACACAATTGAAATGGGACAATATGTTGCCAGTGCACAATGCACGATTTGAAATGCCAAATTTAGCACAAATTAATTTCAACAGATTTTTCGAAATTTTAGTTTATGGGTATACATATTTATCTAGGTATAACATTTTAAACGATGTCTATACCTTTCAAGAAAACAACTCATATTCAAACATGTATTTGATTAGTTTTTATGACATTGTTTGCTAATTATTTGTAACATCATGACGTACCATATATACCTAGAAAAAAGTTGCTAAACAGCGTATTTATAATCTTAAATTTAGTTAAAAACTTATTTCACATGTTAGTAAACAATATGAAATTCATAAAAATCAAAATTACCATGCCCATTAAAATGGTGTATATACCTAATTTAAATCCTAGTGCCTAATAAGCACCATGTTATTATATCCTATATAATTGTACTTATCTGTACATATATATATTGCTTGAAAACTAATTAAGACGCGAGGTCGATCGATATGATTTGCTTGACGATATTTTCAGGCCTAGTGGACGGCATGCTCTACTAGTCGCTCTCAATAAGATCCCAGTAGAATTAGAAACATACATAAATATACACGTGCGTTTCCAACGTTATAGAAAACTATATAATATATTGACACAATATTGCTCTATTATCACGCGTCCTCGAGAACTCAAACACTTTTCTTCGATCGACGATGATTGCAGATTGCCTCTACATTGCTCTACGCAAGATACACCTTATTGGCGACATATATGAAATGACAGACGGACAAACAATGTATGACAACTCGGCAAGTTTTGATTATTCGTCGATTCTTTTGTAGTACATAGCACGCAGTATATCGTTGTTATTGCAATTAATCTAGGATCAAATTCGACACTGTCTAGATCGTGGTACTACGTTGTATCAAATTTTATTTTAGGTTACAATATTATAAGACAGCAGCAAACAATTCTAATATTGATATTTCACGAAAAGGATATAATAAGAGAAGAAAAACTGAGGTTTACATACAAATGCTCTTTTTAGAGATACCTAATGAGTAGATTTTGGATTTGCTCAATCAAAATGATGTAAATTTGTATGTAGAATACTTAAAAATGATTTTATTATTTTAAGTAAATGTATATGTGCTATGAAATGTGATGTGAATATGAATGTAAAATGCATACATAATATGTGAGTGAGTAAATATTGCCTGTATTTTGCCTTTTTCTCAAACATCATAGCTAGCATATATATAACCAATAAATAAATTATTTTTAAATGATTAAAATATCATATATATATATATATATATGATAGAACGTAAATATCACTCATCGCCAGGGACGAAGCCAGCAATTGTCGAAGCCTAGGGCTGAAGTAAACTATTTTTATTTAGCCATCTTATTTTGTCAGAAATTTTAATATGATATAAACATAATTATTGAGCCAAACCTAGGGTTGAAGCCCTACCTGCCCTAGGTTTGGCTCCGCCCCTGCTCGTCGCAAATATTTCATATGTGACGGGTTGTCGTTACGATCGTGACAATCAGGGGCGGAGGCAGGCCTAGGACAGCTGGGGCTTGATCCCTAGGCATGCCTCTAAAAATTTATTAAAATTGTATTAAAGTTTTATGCAAATTTTTGACAAAATAAAAAATAGTTCAGTCGGCCTTAAGCGTTAACAATTGCTGGTTCCGCCCTTGGTCACAATATGATTACCATGCGTTAAGGGGATATATCATATATGCTAGTGTATACGTACGCAAGATCATGGTCAGAGTGAAAATGTCAAATGGATAGTTAATTAATTAATTAATTAATTAATTAGGGTGTACAAGATGAATGATTTATGATTTGTACAGCGAGGTTACGCAATATTGCTAGCTAGCGCCTAGCTAGCGGGAAATTAGTACTTCAATACGTTAGTAGCTGTTACTAATTAGAAATTAGAAAGATCAACAGATCGACCAAGCCCCACGTTTCCTTCCTTCAATTGGCATGATCTGACGATCGAGCATTATTCGTATATACGTGCAGTGTTGATCCTGCTCGATCGATCACTAGCTTCAACTTGATCATTTACTTGCTTATCTGTATACATCACCATATCGCTCCAACAACTGATGTTTATATTTGGCAAGCTTTAGATTATGTAACTGTTTCTTTCTAAAAAATAGTTAGTGAAAATCTGAAGGAGATATACAGTGTTTTCCAGATTATGGATTCGAGTTTATTTCTATATTCTACTGCTATTAAATTTCAAATATATATACCTAGAATCTAGATCATTGGAGAGATTTAAATTCTGAGAATAGCTCCAGAAGCTTAAAAGCTCCAACAAATCAACAAATAGACGCTAATACTTCAATCTGTGTTATTACCTAGAGTTTATGTCCATATATGGAGTATGGACACTCCCCTATATATCCAGTTTATAAATGTATGGACCATTCGATGATTATTACTGACAATTCCCAGCTGCATATGTTGGCGCTAATCCAGCAGTTGTCACAGCTAATACCGCGCAAAAAGCACATAAACTGCATGCAAAATGGTACTCAGTACTCAATTTTAACTCGTTTGACTTTTTCTAAATTAAATTTCTCTAATTTTTATCGAGTTTAAAGAAAAATATATTAATATATAATAAATATCATATTCGACATTTGTACTGTATCTAGATCTAGAGTTTGTATTATAAAATTAAATTGTTTATATTTTATTTTAATTTTAAAATAACTAGATAACTTAATTAAATATCTGAAATCCAACCACATTTTAAGATATAAGAGATTTCTTAGAGCTGAGTTTAATCAACTCTAAGAAAACTCTAAAAAATATTTGATTTGGTGTGCAAAACGGGATCTAATGTATGCAGATATGCTAGCTGTTGTTATGCATTGGCACTTTATTGGCATCCCTAATTAATTATATAACCTCGTGTATTGAACTGACTGTGCCACTGTGCGTGCATATATACAGATATTGAGATATAATCGTACATGCTAGCTAGCTTAGTTCCTCCTCGTTGCCATGATGTGTTACAGTAATTAAGATGCGCGATTAGTCAAATTAAGATGCATATACTGATCGATGTGGTCGAGACCTGACGCTATCAACATTGCATGCACTTGTTTGCCACATCGTATCTAAGCAACGCAAATGTTATGTACTCTTTCTAATAAATACTTTGTTACTATAAGTTCATAAATTAGTTATAAAAAACAAAAACAGAAACATCATTATTAATTAACAAGAAATTAGTAATATGAAGTAAAATGTAAGAAGTAAGTAATAAATATTAAAGTGATAAAATGTTTTAATTTGTGAGTCATCAAATGTAAGAAATGACAAATAAAGTAGAAGTAAATTATATTTGGACGGAGAGAGAGTAGGTATTTATAATATACCGGTATTTAAAAAATACGAGAAAAATCCAAATAATAGAATTTGTGCGTCGCCAGCGGTGACCTGATCTCCTATATAAACAAAACCCCCGCGCCGTGTTCTCCAGCAACGTACGCAGAGCCCGTAGCTAGCTAGCTCACCTGCGGACAGAGTACGTCGTCCATATCGCATCCACCGGCGAGTCACGTGCGTGCGTCGTCTTCGCCTCCGGCGCCGGCCAGCGCGTCGTCCTCGTTGCGTAGCTTTCCTCCTCTCTCTCTCCGCTGCAGCGGGAGCGCGCCAGTCGTCCGCTGACTTTGGCTCTGGCTAGCTGCCGCTGCTGCATGCCACAAACTTTGGTTGAGAGAAGTGGAGAGTTTGCAAAGACGATGGTGAATACGACGGGCGTGAATCTGGCGCAGTGCGGCGGCGGAGGAGCGCTGCCGCTGGCGTCGCTGAACCACGTCTCCGTGGTGTGCCGGTCGCTGCCCAGCTCGCTCACCTTCTACCGCGACGTCCTCGGCTTCGTCCCCGTCCGCCGCCCGGGCTCCTTCGACTTCGACGGCGCATGGTACGTACGAGTACGACGTCCATGTATCTGTACGTTCGCGCGATCTTGGCAATATGTCGCATTCGGTCGAGGAACATGACGACTAGCTTCTGCTGCTGCTGCTGCCAATTGTGTGCTCTGAATTCTGATCAACTTAATTGTCAATTAAACGCAATAGACGACGAACCGAGTCTCTGAAACTGCATTTTGTTCAGGCTGTTCAACTACGGCATCGGCATCCACCTTCTGCAGGCAGAGGACCCCGAGAGCATACCGCCCAAGAAAACGGAGATCAACCCAAAGGACAATCACATCTCCTTCACGGTAACACACATTAATTCTTATTACTCTTATCAATTAGCATTCCATGGCATTCTAGCTTCAGACTACAGAAGCGCGTGCATGCATGATGCATGCATACTAACATACATACCCTGCTTAATCATTCCACTGCACGCATTCTACGCCTCTCTCTCTCTCTCTCTCTCTCTCTCAATCTCGATCTCGATCGATCGAGCGATTAGCTAGCTAGCTCCAGTCTACAGATCGAGATATGCAAAAAGTCTAGCGGGATGCTTGATCGTCGATCGATGTACGGGTGCGACGCACAACTACGTTGACATTAGCGACTTACACGCGACGACAGCACCTGGTTCAGATCGAACAGATCCGGTTACTACTCCTACTTGCCCTATAATACATTCTTTCAATCGATGTGGACTAATAATTGAGCATCTTGAGTAAGCAACAACCTAGCTAGCACACATGCATGCTCCCTCGGATCTGGGGGATTGTTGGTCATCACAAGATTAATGCTCCGGTGTCAGCTAGCCACCACATTGTTATTCCAATCAGCTCGTGTATATTGTACAATTTGCACGGCTAGATTTATACTCACCTGAAACGCGCTCAACCATAGCAGTTGACTGGACATCTAGCTAAAGAAAGTCAATATGAAGAAAGATTTTTGTTAAGACAAACTTCATCGTAATTTTAAAGCGACGACTTTCACCCAAGAGAGTGTTTAAGTTTATGATACGAAATGATGTCAACGAATTAATGGAGAAAACTCCTTTTTACTCGTATAATATTAAGTCCTCTGTTAGCTTTATCCAAGAGAAAACTCACACATAGTTGAGGCAATTTTCTTCTTGTATTTCTCTCTTCAAGACACACCTTAACAATCTATCAAATAGGCTTTATATAGCCACACACGCAGCCATTTCGCCCACTAACACACGCATACATGCAGCCACTACTTGCACTAACACCAGCCACTACCCTGCACCACAACGTGCACTTCAACATGCAATTGACTAAGTACCCCCTACATGCGAACTAACAATTCCTAATCTGCGTTTAATTAAGAAACTAGTACTAAACATCAAGATTAACTCTAACATTCTCCTCTTAATCTTGATGCATTGACACACAAGCCAACGCCCGATCTCCTGACGCATTTCCAAGGAGTTTTGCCGCCTTCTTGCTGACCATGCCATGCCACCGGTGACACGACTTTGTAGGCATCTATTTCTTCTACCCAATTCTGATTGTCTTTCGTCCGGTAACACAACTAGACGGCGACATAGACTCTTACTATAACTTACAAATACGAGAACTTAGACACACCTACAAAAACTCATACGCGCAGACATTTATCAAGCTCTGACTCACCTACATGCATGACCATGGCACAAATATACACACGTATGTCACACACCTCCTACGTGTATACAAAGAAATAAATGACACATGCAACACTTCTACTGTGCCATATACACAACACCTTTTCTTGACGTCGCCGCTGCTCAACGCACCCAACGCCTTGCGTTGTACCCCGCCTGCCACCGCGCTCCACGCCACGCCACCGCATCCATCAGGCGCCGGCCGACGAACCTGACACCAGCGAGCCCTCCGCGTCCAGCCTCCAGACGCCGTCGCTGCTCAGAGCTCCTTCGGTCCAGGCGCCCGAGGGCGGCGTGCCTGCTCTGCCCAC
>KE372776.1:92030-115572 GCA_000418225.1 Zizania latifolia | reverse complement strand
CAGCGTCAGCGGCTGCGTCGGGGAGGTCATCGACGCCAGCAACGCCGTCATCCCTGCCGCCGCTGCGCGATGAGGGTACGTACTTGCCCGGAGGCCGGAGCACGTACCAAGCATTGATCTGTTGTTCAGTTTCTTTCGCCATTAATTAAGGTGTACGCAACTAACGCAAGTCCGGTGGCTGCCATGCAACATGCATTACCATTAACATTAGTTTCCTTTTCACACGTGTGTATGATGGGTATGATCGATCTTGTAATAATATTTATGTATATTAATCAATTGTAACGACTTAATTTCCGAGGAAATTGTGCTTTCACAAATCAATCTCTACGACAAAAGATTGTAGTTATGGTGATAGTGAATCTGTCGTCTAGATGAATAAATATATTATTTGTTCACGTGACTTGTTATATCAAAGATTAATATTTGCAGACAAATGATATATACTTTCTATGATCGTTCCTTTTTTTTTTTTTTACAAAAGTCACTTTTCGGAGTGACAGAACAAGTTGTTGAAGAACTGACGAAACCATCTGAAGGGAGCCGGTCACGCAGATCAGGCGGGCCAGGGTCACCACCTGCTCGGCTCTGAAGCCGCTGGGAGGCAGCTCTGATCAGGTCGCACGAAAAAGGCGCGCCTGAACACCGGATCAGCATGGGTTTGTCACGGCTCGAGACGGCGGCTAGCTGCCGCCGGACGGCTGGCGAGCTCCTGGGTTTCGTCGCCGGTGATCGTCCCTATGTCCGTGTAGCCGATGCCCTGGCTGTTTGCAGCAGCCGTCCATACATTCTCCAGTGATGAAGCTGGCATAGACCGGGAGCTTCCTCCAGCAATGCTCGCCTCTGTCAGCAATACGATGTCTTCTGGCCTTGGGCCTGCGATAGAAAAAGCATGTCTTAGAATAAAAGATTTGCTTGCAATCCTTGCACCGAATGGATGAAACAGATTTTCTTAATTTCTGATGAATGAATCGGGAAATTGGGCTTTGTGCCCTGTAGTCCTAAAAGAACTGAATGAAAAGGAGTTTTTTTATGGAAAATAATGGGAAGAAGGAGCTGCAGCTTGATTCGCCAGGTCCGTTTGACATCTACAGTTTGACTTTTACCAAGTCATGCCGTCCAAAGTCTACTACTCTACTGTTTATTTACTGTATCTCTCCCATTAATCCGTTGTTGCCATTTTCCAAAATCTAAAAACTTTAGCACGCGTTCGTTGGTATTCTTCTGAAAATCATTAGGGAAGCAAACCGAATCCTGGTCTTTACGCACGTTGTATGCAGGGGACTATTACACGACAGGGACTGGGAATTTTCGAGATAATACTGTAGTCTGATTGAGAAGGGCATAGACTGATTCCCTGCTACATGAACATGTTGATAATGAGTTCATATTGACAAGGAAAAGTCTATTCCCCGTGGAGCATTGAAAATAGTCTATAGACTATAAAACCGAGTATTTTATCTAAATATGCAAACCCAATCAAATAGCACTCTAAAGTCTAGAGTGGTTTTAGTCATGTGAACTATGAGACAATGATATCGGTTAAGAAGTGTTTAACAAGCGTAATGGCTTAACAAAAAATAAATTAATACTAATATGTAATTTATGGTCTTACCAATAGTTGAGATAAAAAAAGTTTAAATGAACCAATGTATATATCATGTAAGCAATATCATCAATTCATCATCTATATAGAAAAACCATAAAACCACTTCAAAATTATTTGAATCAAGTTATGTACTTTAAGAGGTAAAATATCCGATTTTGTAGTTTAAGAATTAAGTATACCAACTCCAATACTTTAGAGGTTAAATAGATTTTTTTTCATATTGATAATAATCTGAATAAGATGGTGAAGCATTTGCGTGTAAACAGACATACCTGATTATTCTTGTGTGTCTGACAGAGAGCGAGGATGTCAGTAATATACAACATCTTGGTGCTTTCAACTTGCTTTTCGTTTTGACTTTTGAGATGGTGTTGTTTTGATCTTTCAGTTGATTCATTCAAAACTAATCGTCTCGCCCTTACTTCTACATACGCGCGCACTGTAGCTAACGTTGACAAACCCATGGAGATTGAATTAAGATGGTATAGATGATGGAAATATGCCCAAGAGAATTTTAGAGGAACCGGAAGTTCTGGTTTGAGGCCGAAAGTTTTGGGTTCTAGAGCATCTAAAAGTTTCGGTTCGACCAGAAGTTTCGGGCCAGCCCCAGTTTCGGTTTCTGGAGGAACCGGAAGTTCTGGTTGGACCAGAAGTTCTAGGCCCGCCTAAAAGTGTATTCTGGACGACCCGGAAGTTCTGGGTCGAAATAAATTCAATACAGAATGTTATTTTCGGAAGTTCTAGTTGGACCGGAAGTTCCGGACATAAATAAATTTGTACAGAAGGTTATTTTCAGAAGTTCTGGGTCTAGACCAGAACTTCCGGGCCAGATGAACAGATTAGATCTGTTGGGCTTTAATACTGATTAAAGACCCATGAGAGGGCACTATATAAGGAGAGGAGGGGCTAGGACGAAAAGGCTGTTGCTGCTGTTGTTTATTGCTTCGATCTAACCCTAGCCGTCACCTCTCCTGGCTACACCGATTGTGGCCATCTCTCCCCTAATCTCTCGCGCGGTACTAATATACCAGCTTGAGGTGATCCCGTCCTTGTACGTGTGGATACCGTAGAGACACCGCTGCTACTGTGATGCTGATCTTCCCGTGGGGATCGCTGGACTACGTCGTCTTCATCGCCGACTTGGAGACGAAACTGAGTGGAGCCGATCGAGGACGCGCTTCATCAACTCTACTTCCGCTGCCCTAGCACGTCTCGTGGCTAGAGGTAACGATCTATAATCCCATTATACGTATGGTTCCTGGACAAACGGGGTAAATTTTTTAAAATTAACGCTAGCGTAGCCTCCCCATAACCCAACAATAGATTATCGCTCGTATGGAGATTTTCGAGATAAAATTGATAAATTAACGACGAAAATAAAGTTTAAAATATTATTATTAAAAAATAAAATAATATATAAAAAGTTTAAAGGAATAAGATAGATAATTAAGTAAAAATACATTCTTTTTAGTATAAAGTTAAAGAGGTAAAGTAAAATTGAATTCTTTTGTAAATTCATAGGCAAGAGATAGTTAAGAGGTATTAAAGAAATGAAATTTCCTAATTTACAAAATAAGAATCAATAAGAAGCTAGCAATGAATTTTTTAGTATAAAGTTAGAGGTAAAGTAAAAAATGAATCGTTTTTCAAAATGTTAGGTAAAAATTTTGCTGGGAGGGAGTATATGGGATATCAGACATCCAACACAGTGAAGACGGTGGATTCTATCTCCTACTCCTGAACGGTCACTTTGGACACGCAAGAATTCAGCTTCATTTCCTACAAGAACTGTAGTAAAACAGTCAATAATTCTCCTTGTGGGTTCAGTAAAACAGTTATAAATCCTAGGAAAGATACTTCTTTTCTTTCCAACAGGATGAGCCGATGAGATGCTCTGCGTTCTAAGAGGTAAGCTTTTGATAGGTAGACTGTAAAATACTACTACTAATATAAAATACTAAACATACAGCACACAATGTTCAACAACAATCAGTGAAGCAGGCGACGATGCGTAGAGAAGAAAAAAAACGTCGACAACATCATCGATGTCGCCTAACAATGGTCAGACTAAGATCAGACGAAGAATTCAATTCCTAGCACAGCCCTGCCTCCGTCGCCGTCAGCGCGTGGCTCTCTTAGCTCTTGGTGAAGTGATGCTTCTTGCCGCCGTCACCGCCCCTGGCGCCGCCGCCGCCGGCCCTCTTGCTCGCGTGTGCCGTTGTGTTCTTGAGTATCTGTGCACAGGGAGAGGAGAGCGGTGAGGAAGAGAGGAGAATGGCAAGATGTAGGGCTTCGACGGCGGCCCACCTGCCGGAGCGTGTTGTTCTCGTTCTGGAGGGTGGAGACCCTCTGCTCGAGCTCGGCATTGCGGAGCTCGAGGTCCTTGGCCTTCGCCTCCAGCTCCGTCATGTACGCCTTCTTCCGCTCCCGCGCCTGTTGCGCCGACACGCGGTTCCGCAGCAGCCGCTTCAGCCGGTTCTGCTCCTTGTCGCCGGCGCTCCGCCCGCGCTTCCTCGCCGGCGGCGCCTGCTCCTGCCCTGCCGCCGTCGTCCCCTGCTGGTTGCCGTCCTCCTTGGGCCGCTCGTCCGTCCCCGCACCCGACGACGCCGACCCGCCGCCGCCCATCTCCGGCACCAGCCGTATCTCCTCGTCGCTCTCCACCCCTGCCGAATCATCCATCTCAAGCTACTGAATTTAGCTAGCAGAAGAAATCATCGAGGAAGCCGACGAGCAGACGGTCACCTACCTCCTTCCTTGAGGTTGTTGGGGGCTGAGCTAGAGGAGCGCTCGCTGCTGGAGGGCAGCGAGCTGGTGGTGCTCGTCTTCGCCTGCTGCTTCTCCTGCTCCTGCTCCTGCGCCGCCATGTCCCTCCTCCTCCACCCCCTCTTCCTCCTTCCTCCCCTCCAACAAACAGATCAAGATCTCCCACCTACCACCACACCTCCCTCGCCGCCGCCGCCGCCGCAAGAAAAATGAAAAAACCAAATCTTGGATGGAGCACGCGAGGACGAACACGAAGCAAAAGTGGGAGAAGCAGATGCAGATCGGATCAGAGGGTGAGCGAGAAACGAAGGGCAGTCTGTGTGCGGGAACCGGGAGGAGATGAGAGCGTAACGGAAGAGGAGACGGGGGGCGGAGGTCGGTGGGGTTGGGGGGTTTTGGGGTGGTGAGGCGAGGAAGAGATCCCGGCCGTGCACGGCGCCGGCATCCAACGGCGGCGGCGCGGCGAGCGTGGCGCGGCGGGGTACCAGACACGCATCCATCGCATCTGACGGTGACCTCCCTGGGAGCGTAGCAGCATCCCCGTCCATCCGATTTCGTAAAAGTGTAAAACCGACATTGTTGTTCCGAGAATATAAATTACCTGAGAAGCGGTCGTGAATTAGAATCAGTTATAAAATTATTTGGCTGAACGACTAGATTTTGATTTTTATAAGAAAGCATGTATGTCTAAAATAACTAGTTTATAAAAAGTATATTAAAATTGATAGGAAATATTAAAGGTTGCTGCTTTGGACTAGTTGCAATGGGGGCATCGGGGGAGGGACAGCGATGGAGGCCGGGGGAAGGGCGGCGATGGCCGATGGGGGTATCGGACTATCGGAGGATGGGTGGCAATGGGGTGTCAGGGTTGGTGAAGGATGAGTAAAATTTCAAACCTCTCCGGTTCTTTCTTTTATGACTTGCTCTTTTGCCAGGTGAAGATCCACTCAGAGCAGGATGCGAGAGGAGGATCAAATCCAGATCAATTCTGGCTTGAAAATTTGGGCATGTCCAATTCAGTTTACCGTGAAAATACCGAGCTGTATTTTCTGGGTTACAAGCTCGCAATGTAGAGGACAAAGCAGTTTCCATTCTGTCGCTGTACGATTATCCGTAAAAGGTTCAAAACATGTCATTAACGGCCAAAGCATGCCATTAAGTTATTCAGGTGCAT
This sequence comes from Zizania latifolia, assembly GCA_000418225.1. Taxonomy (NCBI): domain Eukaryota; kingdom Viridiplantae; phylum Streptophyta; class Magnoliopsida; order Poales; family Poaceae; genus Zizania; species Zizania latifolia. The sequence continues at coordinate 110,026 of KE372776.1, read as the reverse complement.
GGGATGATGGGACGCAAGAACACAGCACAAAAGCAAACCACGCAAATGATGTGATTATCAATTAACATTACTGAGAGGGTAAAAATGTCAAAACTGCTTCCAGTTTGCACTGCATATAAAAAAGGTTCTGTGGTTTATAAAAAAGGTCAACACTACGGCAGCAAGGATGACAGCATTTTGGAGTGTGTTTGTTTCTAGAGCGAGAGCGACGTGGGATAGAATGAATCAATCCCTATGACACACTCAGAATTTGTATACCATCTCTGCCGTGTATCCTAACTCTCTGAGAACGCCAGTGAGCTGAAAATTAATCAAATTTGTATTAGTAAAACATTAAACGGCTAACACGAGCATGAATAAGGGAGCAAAAAAAGAGATAGAGGAGCAGGTTGTAGTGGTTAATGTAAATCTAGCATAGAGATCTTTAGATCATTGGAATGTTCTTTGGCTAGCTTTCTGATAGATCTATTGGCTGAGAAAATCGAGCAGGCGACAGTTGCCGCTTAGGAATTTATCTTAGTATGTGTATCCAGATATCAGAATTCTACAGTTTCATCCAAATAAGAAACATCAGAAACTTCATTCAGAAGGAATAGATAATTAAATGAATTTGCATTACCTCGCCCTGTGTTCTATCCTTTGCCTTGTCGCCAGATATATGATTCATCATTCCTGGAGGACCACAAACCTGACCAAGCAAAACCATGGAACAGGCAAAGTTTCTTTACATCCAACAAAAATAATTATGTTTACAATACACATAAATGAAGATAATGCTCATGGAGATCATAAGCAAGCCAACAGGAATAAAATTGAATAAACTCTTGTCAAAAGCTCGAAACAATCAGCACAAGTATAAGCAGAAATTTCAAAAACTACTCACAAGAATCAGAGAATCCTCCCCTGGGCCTGGTAAACCTTTCAAGACCATGTCCTTTGATATGTAGCCAACACCACCCCTCCAGTCACTGGATGGTTTATCCACCGTGTAAAATACCTGAAATGTTGCAAGGGCATCTTATGCTAACAAAAACAACTTTACCCAGGTAACCAGGTCACAATGAATTGACCCCTGCAATACCAACCTTGAAATTAGGATAGCTACTGGCAAGTCTGTCTAATTCCCTTTTCAGCAAGATATCATCAGGCGACACATTGGCATAAATTAAGGAAACCTAGAAATATAAATAACCATAAAAATGAGACTAAAACAAAAGGAAAAAAGCATTAATAAAACGTTACAACTAAATAGTTAATAATTTTATTGGTTATAGCAGTAGAAAATAGAGACATTGATTCTCCTCTGTCAGCATGCAATCATGCATAACAAAGTGATACAAAACGATAGTTTACCAAAAAGAGATCACAAGACTGAATGTCGATGCTCAATGAAAACAAATTCAGAATTTTTGTGATGGCAATATACCTGAGTGTTGTCATCATGGTTTTTTAGGATAGCCCTGACAACCTGCAGCATTGGTGTTATGCCAGTACCACCAGCAATCTGGAAGCATATATATACATTTTATTTAGCATATATGATATGATTACATCATTAAGATATAGTTATAATCATATAAAAGAAAGAAAAGCAACTTTCTCAAAGACATAAGAAAATAAATAATATCAGAACTTTTCTTCTTTGGCCTTCCTGAATTAAATTGACAAATGTAGGCACTTCGCTAAGGTTACCATTCTGTCTTACCATGCCAATTTGTTTCTTCATATTTGGGCTATATCTAAGCTTTTCAATTGGCCTGGAAAAAATAGAAAGAAAAGGCATCAATCACAGAGAGGCAACAACATGCATATAAAACTCAACAGATTTTCATTTCACGTTACCCTTTGACCTCAACAACATCTCCCGGCTTCAAACTTGCAAAATACTGACTCATTTTCCCATCAGGGTAAACCTGTGCAACATAAAAAAGCAACAAAAAACTTGCCTTTCAAGACTAATTTACACTAGAACTAATGATCCAAAAGCAGCTAACAGGTTCTGAAAATTAGACATCAAATTATGGGGTTACCTTGATTAATAGGTCAAAGTATCCTTTGGAATCTGGATCAGAGATAGGTGTGTACCTGCAGAAAACAGATTAGGAATCTGATACCAATATAATTGATACTAACTTATGTTATCATATGCAATAATGGATAACAGTTTTTGAGTCTGCTTACGGGCGAATGACATATTTTCTTCTTCCCTCCACTTCCTCTCCTATGGGAGCCCTAACATGAATCATTGTTTTAGAGTTGACACCGTAAAGAAATACATACAAAAGTTGCTACTTCATATTATCAGAAAAAGGAGTACATGCCTATAAAAGAGTAAGGAAATGGAAGGCCAAAGTACCAAAGGATTTGCTGCAGAAATGTAAGGAATGGTCTACAAAGCCCTCTCTGAACTGACTAATTGCTAAACAGTTGCAGTTAACTTGAGCAGAAAAAAAACATGAACTATGTATTTTTTTTCTTAGCAAGTTAGCATAAGTAAAATTTTATTTTGCACAATAAAAATTATTAGTTAGAACACTGTTTCAACTAAGGTTATTAAAATAGCATCTGCATCTACAGCATTCTTAAAAAAATCAATAATTTCATTTAATTGCATACGACAGAAAGTAGAGAAATACCTTGTTATGAGACATGAAGCAACATCAAGACCCAGCTTATCAGATGGGTCAAACGAAAATCTGCAAGGTCAAATCATTTGGATAAGCCTTAAATTAAGACAAATAAACTTAAAAAGAAATAGCATGATTTGGAATTGATACTCCAGACAAAAAAAGGATTGGGAATTTTAACTTGCCACATTGTGTAACAAATAATTTAGTATCTTGCACACTGATCAATTGGCTTTGAAAGTTGGGAACAATAAACAAAATACAAGGAGGCAAAAAAACGAAGACACTAGCATGAAAATGGGAAATTGATGATGGATGCAACTAGTCAAGATAAAGCAGTTTCGCATGGCAATATACTACAAATGATATCAGATAATCTATACATTTACAGCATAATAGTCTAGAGTTTCGCACAACAAAGAAGACTGATGGAGTAGGTAACAGAAAAGAAAAATATTTCTGCCATTTGTTGTCCAAAAGTACATAATTTCACCATTGTTACCTAAATAACTGTGAATTGTGGCTAACTGTTGCATTCTCCTGGAGCTTGAACTCGAGCCACTTGTCAGGGCTAAGTGCTGAAAAGCAAAGGCAATAATTGTCAGTTAGAAGAAAGACAGATAGGAAATAGTGCATTGTGTATTGAATAAAAAATTATGCTAAGCCTGAAAAAAATACTTTATATTATCACAAAGCTAACAAGTTGCAACCAGAGTCTGAAGAAGAGGATTCTCTTGACTGTACACCAACACATTGGTGATCAGATGAAATTATAAGCAACAGAACCACTTAAGAACAATATCTAGGAGGCAGCAACTTCATTCTGCATCAATGTAGAATAGCCAAATTATGGCATGACATCAATGTAGAACCACTTAAGAACAAATATACACTAGAATGTGTACACGTACGCCAACCCTGGACAGCATCATTTGACCATGCCAAAACCCATGATCAGACAACATATTTATGTGCATTGAGTATTTAAAAGTAGTATGCCTGTAAGAACACATTTACAGGCCTTGTACATAACAAACAATCTCTAGAAAATTTTCCATTTGCGCTCAGCATTTGATCCTGTTCCTACAAACTTTCGTCCAAAATTCCTATGCGACGAATTATTAGGAGTACTGTTCATTCGGCGTTCGCATCATTAGCCACTTCAGTCTCTAGTGGGAAGCAGGAAATGTCGCAAAATAACAAATGAGACAAAAAAATCCATGAGGACATAAGTACAGTTTCGATTAGTCCACACATCCATGAACCTAGATCGGGAGAAAATTCAGAAAGGAAGGATGCGGCAGATTACCAACTTTAGCAGTAGCCTCCTCGCCTTTCTCCTCCAAGTGCGCCTGCAGTTGTTCGGCGCCGTTAGGCAAAAAAAAAACTAGCAACTCCCGGGGACAGAGAAGGCAAAGCTGACGGAGAAATGGAGATGAGGGTGTAGGTTTCGTACGACGGTTGGGGGAGACAAGGCGCAGAAGACCGCCGCTCCACCTGCCGCGGCGGCGGCCAGCGGCACGCGGCCGCGGTGGGTCCCGGCGAGCCTGCGCAGCAGCAGCGCCGCCATGGTGAGAGAAGTGACGGCGAGCTCGCGGCGGACGGATCCGATCTGACGCCGGTGGAGTCGGACGGATTTCGCACGGATGGTGGAAGGAGAGCAGAGGATGACAATGTGGCCCCACGGCTCAGAGTATTCTCTGACCTTGTGGGCCTTCACTGCCTCCCCCGTTAGGCCGTTATTAGTTATTACCGCAAGTGACAGACTGACGGTTAAAAATCACAAATTGGAAGTGCAATTTTATATTCTCTTTTTTTTCGATAATATATGTTCAAATGATTTCAACTCCCGGTTGAACCTTGAAAGTCCAAGGTTCGCTTGAAATTTTGAAATCACCTAGTTAAAAGTTTTTATATATATGTGAGTTTTCAAATCTTTCAAATGGAAGATCAAATATTTTTAAATTTAGTTTTTAATTAAAAGGTATCTGGATATTGCCTAAATGTAGGATTGAAAGTGGGAGTGGTAGATAAGGTTGAGTCGATTAGAGATGGATCAGATTGACAATGAATTTAGTGAACAACAAACCTCTACATATTAGCAAATGCTTTAGAAACTAATCTCTCCGTTTTATAATGCAAGTCGTTTGACTTTTTTCAAAGTTAAACTTTAACATCTTTTAACAAAATATATACCAATAATTACAACATACAATTAGTTTTATTAAATCAACCATTAAATATACTTTAATAGTGTATTTATTTGATTTGTCAATATTAATATATTTTTATTTAAACTTGATCAAAATTAAAAAAAAATTGACTTTAAAAAAGATCAAACAACTTACATTATGAAATAGAAGTAGCATAATGTTGATCAAAGTGTCAAGTGTGCATTATAGTAAGAAATGGACAATATAATCTTATATAAAAATAAATTGTTTTTAGTTATTGGGATGTCCTCGACATACGACATTTGTACCAACCCAAACTCTAATAATCCACTCTAGATTTATTATTATCCTCCGCCACTACTCTCTCACATATCTACGTGTTTTTCCTTTGCACTCGGAAATAAATTTGATAGTTATGTGCTTCAAACTCTTCACTGTGGAGAACCCTCCATATTGACGCCACTCCATATTGACGCCACTCCATATTGATGCCACGTGGAGGATAAAGTTCATCCAATGATGAAAGGAGTGACTAGCAGAGGGTGGTGCGGTGTGGCTGATAGGGGAGCCAAGGGCAATGTGGTCATCGGAGGACGGCATGGGAAGTGGACAATGAGGCCAGCGAAGGCACAGCCTGTGAAGGACAGTACGGGAAATCCGTGTGCTCCGTTGGCCATGGCCACGCCACCCTACGAAGTTTGTGCCACCATCGTTGCCCCCACCAGTGGTGCCATGTTGCCATCTGTCGGCCGCTTCTTTTACTCTCGGATGAACTTCATCCTCTCCGTGGCATCAATCCGAAAGGTCATAGGGAAGAGTTTGGAGCACACTCCCATCAAAATTATTTCCCTCCCCTCTCCCCTTCTAGAGTTGTACTACCAGCACCACTCATTTCTCTTACCTCCATTTCTACTTTTTCAGCCATCACCACCATGTATCATCATCTCCAACCTCAATTTACCGTTTGATAGGAAGACAGACATAAATCTAATCTGCTCTTATTCGGTTGCCCACCACTATCTTCTCCCTCTACCAGCCATCACCACCTTCTTCATCTTCAGTGCTATTTTTATTAGATATGCATCTAAGCATCACACCAGCAGATTTTCTGAAAATTCCCAAACCCAAGCAAAAACTACTACCGCTGGTCTCCAGCATTCAGACTTGATTAACATGCACATATTCCAAAACAGGATAATTTCTCACATGCCATTACAATTCTCAAGGATTTGAAAAATGCCACTGTCAGTGACTACGACGACTCTCGTCTGTTAGTGACTATGGCGACTCTCGTATGTTAGTGACACATCGATAGCATATTTTCAAACCGTGAAAATTATATTGACACATTTATAACTATCCCCAGCAAAATAGTCTGATGGAACAAAATTAACACAACATTATTATCCAGAATTTGGGAACAATAGATAATCTATGAACTCCAAACTAAATTTCCTGACAAAAACAAAGGAAATCGTATAAGAAAATCTGGAAAAATATACAGTTTGTTAGATCATTCTCTACCTATGCATCAGTATTTCTATTGGCAAAAATTGCAAGAAATTCAGCACACACGACAGCTCTTCCAACAAGAGCCATAGTAGTCTGGGCTTCCTATCATAAAGATCGGATTCCTGTCACACTCCCCACCAGCAGCCCAACTGACACACCTATCATCTTCATCTGTGCACTCATCTTCAGATGCCAGTGAAGATTTTGGAGAATCAATCTTTCTCATATATATATGTTTTATTGCCAGCCATTTCTCTCCTTCAAGGACAGAACACTCCTCATATTGACTATCCTTATCAGTTTCTCCATCAGGCCTTGAACTGAACAGCAGGATTGCATTGCCCTTGGCAGGTCGCACTGAATACCCAGAACATTCAGATGGTGACCCCTCCTTAGCTTGAGAATCCTTCAGCTAAGATCATAATTCAGTATGAGATATTCTCCCCAGAGGAGAGGAATCAAATCATTTGAAGAAATTACAAGTAGTGCCTAAACTATAAACAGAGCACAATAATTCTAAGGTGTTCTGAAAAGTACGTATGGTGAGAATATAATTACCTCAGATCTCGGGAAAACAGTTTCACCACCTTGCTTGACATCAGAAAGATACATCAAAATAGTCACAAGCTTATGGCCACCGCTGCTTGATTCAGGTTCATCCTTGATATCACCACTTATGTTCGCTCCATACTTCAAAATATGAATGCACTCTCCATATTCTGAAGACTAGTAGGAATCTTAGCAGCCAGCAAATGGCATGTAAGGTTCACACAATTAAATAAAAGTAATTGTGTTGTCCAATGAGTGCTTACCTTTTGGAAGAAAGCTCCATAATGATATCCTGTCCTCAATCTTGGAAACAACTATGTCCTTCAAGAATACAACAATATAGGTATTTAGAAGTAGAATAGGCCATGGCTAATAATAGTTCATATGATAGATCGTGATTTTTTTTTTTTCAAAAATTCAAAAGTTTTAACATCCATAATATGCTATCCATCAAACTTACAGGCAAAACCATACTAGATTGTCAAATATAGGGATTGAAGGTTTCTCTTGCATTTATTTCAATGTGTGCATATTCCCTGCATGGTCCCCAAATAACCACAAAAAAAATATGAAAGAGAAACATATGCTCACTTTGCTATCAGCGAGGTGTACTCTGAAGCCTGCCTCAATGTTATGGGAAATATTTCTAGCGCCATCAGTAAGTACTAAAGATGAGTCCATATTACCATGTGCCTGTGATAACAAAAGCATAAGCTTCAATAATACAAATGCAAAAGGTAAACTGTGATAGAGATATCAAAATAATTTACCATAGATACTAAGTGGTCGCACTCCATGTCAGAAAGAAATCCTTCATACAAGAAGACCCTAAATTAAGGTAAGAAATGGGATTTGCCCACCACTTAAAGAAGAATAAAACAAGAAAGTCTGAGGATTAAGAGTTTTAAGCAAGTGACAGTTCCAAGTACACGACTATAAGAATACCAATTCTCATGATAAGATACATGTAAACATTAGAGATCAGTGGGAGTGGGTAAATAACCATCATATCAAACTGATTAAACAAACCTTGGATGCCATGAGAGTCTCTTTGATTTTGAAGGGTTAAAAATAGATCGTGAGCTTGAAGCAATTGAGCCACTCGTGGAGTTCACTAAATTTTCTTGTGAAATACTCGTATCCAACCTGAAAGGAGTAATACATGAATTACATAATATTGTTCAGGAAAGAAAAATAACTCAAAACAGTGATTATTTTCTCCTTGTTATATCTTAGCTTCCTGTCCTTATTGTCGCTAGAACCATTTTCTCCTCCCTCCCTCCCCCCATCCCCTCTTTTGCAAGCTTTTTCGTGACTTACAAGAGCTTCTTTGCTTCCCTAGAAAAAAATTGAAACAAAAAACACCCACAGAAAAAAAATAAAACCCCCTCCCTTCTCTCATGACCCCTGCTACCATTTTCCCTGTCTATGTTCCCCCTTCCCTCCTGTCTTGATTGTAATCATTGAATTAGTCTGGCTTCAGTTTTATGATGGGAAAACCCTCATATGCCACCAAATGTGTGCCTCAACCCTTTGATTATATCAAAGCAAATCACCCAAACATCATACTAAAAATCCGACATTTTGATAATGTTCATATTAGACCTTCTGAATTTAACCTAAGCACTATCACCACTACCCTAATCAACAAGAGATCATGAGTTCATAATATCCGAGGGGCAAGATTTACTTAGACTCGAATACCTGCTGTTGTTCAATGCCACTACAGTGTACAAGGTTGTTCTTTTTGTGTGGGTGGGTGGGTCAAACTTACCCACAGAAGCAACTATTATAAAAGATGTCAACACTCATGAAGATCCAATCCTGGGAATTGAATCATGCTAGCCGCACGACAACTCTTCTCTAGACATAACCACAGCTCTTAGGATCGCCATGCGGGCAGAGAGCCAATATGGAAATGGAACAGCACGAGCAAGAAGCGCATACCTGCGAGAAGAAACCAAAGTGCAGAGTGGCGCAAGTGTCAGGCATGCTGCAACAAGCACCAGGACAGCTCCAATCCCAGATCCCATGCCTTCCCTCTCCTCTTCCCCCTCCTCTTCACCTGCAGCTCTGGGAATCTAATGAGTCTTCCCTGCTAATTGTTAGATCCGCATTTCTCTCCCTGTTTCTGCAAGAACCAACCATTCGGCGAGTGATGGTCTAAAAGCCCAGTGGGCTGTGGTGACACCAAAAGGCCCAGCCGCAATAGAGGAAGACGGACGGACGGACACAATCAGATTGATTCCTTAAGACATACTGTAACAGCAATGCAGGTCTGCTGACACGCACGGAATTCAACACCAGTTCAAAGCACACAGACAGAGTCTCAGACAGCCTAAATGGCATAATTGTTCACATGGGGGAGCAGATTGATAAACGAAATAGCGAGTTCGATCGTCTTCCTTAGCCACGATGAGATCGATACGGCAGCTAGTAGCCATATGCAAATTAAACGCGGCAGGCAGACGACACGGCGAGCGAAGAGCGAGCTATGGCTTCGGATACCCCCCCAGCCAGTCGCCGTAAATGCCGGTCAACTTCTTGCGGCTCAGAATCTCCAGGCGGGTTATTGGCTTGCAAACGTCCTGATCCGGCTGCTGGGAAGGATCGCCAGCGGCCGCGGCGATGGATGCGTAGCCGCTGTTGCCATGAGCGGAGCTGACCGTCAGGGGCGCGGACTCGAACGTCCTGGGCGCAGGCAGCTGCGTCGCGATCCTCCGCGCCGGCTCCGGCAGGATCGGGCCCCCAGGGTGGCGGATCTCTGCGTGGAACACGGAGGACGAGTGAGGTGGAGCCATGAATGATATGATCCGCCAGATCCCGACGCGATTGGCCATGCAAACGCACGTAAGCCTGTCATCTAGGCGTGAGCTAGCTATGGAGCAGTGTTACCTTCGGCAGAGACGTGGGGGAAGTTGCACTTCTCCCCGAAATGGCAGCTGCCCTTGTCCCTGAACATGAAGCACACCTTGGTGGTGGCGCGGAGCCCGCCGAATCCCCTGGCGATCTCGTGATCGGCTTGCGGCGGCGGCGGCGGCAGCTGCGGTTGCGGCAACCTCCCCCATCCGCCGACGCGCGCGTTCATCGACGGGCGCAGCTCCGCGGTGCCGTGCGCGAACGTGCAGTGCTCACCGTACATGCACTGCCCGGTCGTCTCGTACCTGTCGCACAGCCTCGTCTTGTAGAACATCCTCTCCCCCGGCGCCTCGTACATCGCCGCCGCCGACACCTCCGCGCCCGTTGCCGCCGCCTTCTGCGTCCCCACGGGCGGCGCCGGCGACAGCACGATCACGTCATCCGTCGTGCCCTGCTCCCTGCGGCGAGCGGCACCGCCTCCGCCCTCCCTCTCCATACCACTACTCCCCGACCAACCCGCCGTCACAAAACCCAAAACCCTAGCTAGAACGGCAGCAGTAGTGGAGATCGAGCAAGCTACACAAGAGAGAAAGAGAGAGGGGGACTAGATTTATAGCCGATTTGGGGGCGCATGCAGCCGGAGCAGCCGGGATCGGGTTGTAAGAGGAGATCGATCGATTAAAACCCATGCAATTAAACTCTACCTCCTGAAGGGTCCTGACGGGAGCGGCCTGGCTGGAATTCACCAGAATTTGGGGGTGCTGGGGTGGCAATAGGATCAGGACAAAACGCATGCCGTGGTGGTGGTGGTGCAATGAACACCTGCCTCCTTTGCTCCTCGCCTCCTGCTCCTCGTGCTCTCGTCTGAACAGCATGCTGCGCGGTGCGCGCTCGCGTGGGGAACGTAGCGTGGGGGTCGCGTCGTCTGCCGCCGCCGCCGCGGACCAGCTGGGCCGCCGCGCGCGGGGACGGAGGCCGTGGATTTGCTGGCGAGATAGAGGATTTGATGGGCCGGAGAGGTGGTGTGCTCTGGAAACTGGGCATAAAATGTTATGGGCCTCGATTGTTGAAAGGAGAGCAAACGCGGTCTCTCCATCGCCTGCGAGCAACGTTATCAAAAAAATTTTGAAGCAAGCGAGCGAGAGTATCGCTGCAATATATTAAGGAGGAGGCAACAGCCTCGGAAAAAATAGAATGCAAGCGTTAGGAAAACAAGGGGAAAGAAGAAAAACAACTGCCTGCCAACCATGGACTGGGACTAAAAGAAACTAGACATCGTTTGAGCGCGCTTGGATGAAGGAGTTGAAGTTGGAGATAACGAAATCGGCCACTGCTGAGATCGAGTCATAGGACGACTGGAAGACGCGGCGATTGCGCTCCTTCCACACGTTCCACCAAGTATAAACAATCAAACTGTTGAAGGTTTTGCGTCTTGCTGGTTGCAGCGTTTGAGAAGCTTTGGCCCACCAGATTTGGGGTTGCACCACAGGAGAGAAGGTAGGAGCATCGTCGAACTGGAGACGACTAATTACTTGCAACCAAACTTGAATTGTGAAGGGACAGCCGCAAGCTAGATGTTGAGGAGTTTCCAGGGCGACCAGACAGAGGTGACAGAAGGGATAGCAGGGCCAGCCTCGTCGGAGAATGTTGTCGGCCGTTAGGATTTTATTTTTGAGCAAGATCCACGTAAAAACCTTGCATTTAGCCTCTGCCGAGCTTTTCCAGAGCTGCTGGTTAATAATTGGTCTGAAAGAGCCTTCAAATTGCGTTCTGTAAGCGGATTTTACACTGAAATTTCCATCTGCATTCCACCGCCAATGGATGTCATCAGGAGTGTGAGGAGTCAAGACAACGTTGTGCACAGATTCGGTGACGGTAATGAGTTCCGTAGCTGCTGGAGTGAGTTGAGGTGCCGAATACCTCTGATCCAGGAGCTATTAGTGAGAGCGTGCTTCACAGAGATGTTTTTTCTGCTGCAGATGGCGAAAAGCGCTGGAGCGGAGACGCACAGTGGAGAGGTTCCCAACCATTTATCAAGCCAGATACTAGCCTGTTCACCGTTGCCGAGGGAGATCGAAGTAGAGGCTTGAAACAGGTCGAAGTCTGGCTTTGCGCAAGGAGGTGGCAGAAGCGCCCAAGGTCTAGCTTGATCTTTCCATTTAAGCCAAAGCCATCGCAGCCGCAAGGCTCTGCTCATGCAGTGGAGGTCAAGGATCCCCAAGCCACCTAAATCCTTTGGTCGGCAGGTTTGCTTCCAGCTGACGAGGCACATAGCTTTTGCGGAGGCTTGGGCGTTGTTACTGCTCCAAAGGAAGTTACGGCGAACTTTGTCTATTTGCTTGATGAGCCAAACGTTTGTCGGGAAGACTGAGAGGTGGAAAATTGGGATCGCCGACAGTGTGGCATTGATTAAGGTTAATCTACCCGCCCTGCTAAGCATCTTGCCTTTCCAGATGGCCAACTTGCTTGCCGCTTTGTCGATCAGTGGTTGGAAATGAGCTTTTCTTGGCCGGCCATAGTGTAGAGGGAGGCCTAACTACTTGCAAGGAAAGGAAGCTTGGCGCGCTGGGAAGGCCAACTGAGTGTTGTTTAGAATGATGTCACCACAACTAATGGGGAAACATTCAGTTTTGTCAAAATTTATTTTGAGGCCTAAAGCGTTTCTGAAAGAATCAAGCAGCTGCTTCATGCAGCCAAGCTCTTGGGGGCAAGCATTAATGAAGAATCCGACATCGTTAGCATAAAAGGAAGCTCGCACTCTTATGTTGTTGTTGCCTAAAGGTAGGAGAAGCTCATGTCTTTCGGCTAGGCCAATCAGTTTTTAGAGTGGATCTATCGCCAGAAGGAACAGCATGGGCGATAAGGGGTCACCTTGATGAACTCCTTGGCCATGGAAGAAAGGTGTTCCCGGTGTGCCGTTGAGAATTATCGAGGAAGAAGAGGAGTGTAACATTTGACAGATCCAATTGGTCCATCTAGTGCCGAAACCACGGCGGTCTAAAACTTCCAGAAGGAAAGGCCAATTAATTGAATCGAATGCTTGTGGTATGGACGTTATCAAATTTTGAAAAACAAGTTTGTGGTATGGACGATTCTAGTAGTCATAGCCATTCTAAAGAGAATTTCAAAAATCATTACCAAACCGGTAAAAATAGAAATAATTCATACTATAATTTACATAATTGATTCTTCTTTTTATACTATGGAAGAGAATCAGATGAAACCTTGATTCTAACGAGAATCGGGATAAAGGAAATTGAAAATACCAATAGAAATTTATGTAAATGTTTATACATGATTGAATTATACTAGCACACAATACAATATAAGTAATGTGATTATTAGTTTAGTTTATAGTATTTGTTAATTTTTATTTATTTATTTATGTTATATCATATAACACAAGTCGTTACATATATAATGCAACCTAAAAATATATTTATAATGACTATCTTCTATTACAATAATTGAAATATAGTTATCTAGTCAAACAATTTTAAAGTTTAATCTGGTTCACCGTAAAATCACTTATAAAATCACTTTAGGGAGATTCAAAAATCAAAATTTGAATTTGAAACCATACCAAATGACACAGGATTGGTTTGCGGAGCTTCTGGTTATTGTAGCTACACTCGGGATCTGATCAATACCTTGATCTGTTAATTAATGCATATATGTGTGTCTTTCATTTGATGCTAAAAATTACCATGCCAAATAATAATGATAAATTTTAGTATGGAACAAGTATGTAATGGTTGTCTGTTTGATGTCTTCCCATGTCTGCGGCGTGGAGAAACTTCTAGAGTTACCAACAGTCCTAATGGAAGAAAACAGATACATTTTTCTTGTGCAAATACTTGCTAAAAAATTTAGTAATGACAAAACTTAGTATAGTTGTAACTGGTAAACTAAATATGCCATATATATGGGCAGGGGTGTCAATTTACAAGACAGAGCCAGAGACTCGCTAGAGACCTGCTCATATAGAGCCAGGTTCAGATCCATATTTTAACCCACAGATTTGTTAAATCAGGATTCCACATTAAACCGGATACAAGGTGGGTCTTCCGTTTAACCCGTGTTCCAGATTGTTGTCACTAGATATCATTCTACTTCATTTCTTTCCACAAACCCACACTACCAGGCTGTCAGCGTACTACTTCTGCACTGGCTATAGCCAGGGTCCACAATATCGAGCAGCTACCGCGGCTACCACACGTGGTTGCCGCTGTTTCGCTCTAGTCAGTTTGTTCATACCGACCAGTTTGATTCAAATTTTAAATTTTAAATTAAAAAATAAAAAATTTCTAAAAAAAACTAGATGAATTTAGATGTTTTATGGTAAAAAAATTTAAAAAAATATTAAACTATCGTAAAGTTATGAACTGAACAAAAATATAAAATATAACTTTATTTATTTGAAAATGTTTGATTTGCTAATTAGCCGTGGAATGGGCTGGAAATTCGACGTAACAAACATGCTCTTAATTAATTATGTGCAGAACATACACGTAGGTTGGTAAAGTTGATCTTCCTGAAGCGTTGACTGCGGAGATTGTAGGGGTGTGAAGCTACCGGCCGGAGGTGAGGCCGCCGGCGGCGAGTGGGCGCCGTGGCGCACGGTGCGGGAAGTAGGCGAGGGAGAGGATTTCGGGGGAAGCCTGGCAACAAATCTGTTGCTCAGCTTGCTTTATTTCATGACCCATCTATGGTATTTATATCTCCTAACAGCAATCTAATCTGAGATCTTATCTAACTCTTTAAAACAACAAACCACTAAATTAAAGGAGGAAATCTAGCCCCTAATTGGGCCTCTAATTGGGCCTGCGCCTCTCATAGTGTAGGCCGGTCCTAACATCTCTCCCGGCCTCTTCAAACAGCTCGTCCTCAAGCTGAATGTCGGGGTAGGCTTCCTTGAAGGCTTGGAGTTGTTCCCAGGTGGCGTCGGTGGTAGGCATGCTGTGCCATTGCACAAGGACGTGCCACACGCCCTGGTGGAGTTGAGCACGCAGGACACGCTCAGGAGTTGGCAGGAGACGGCCGTCCAGTGTGGGCGGTAGAGGTGGCGGTGCTGTCGGAGGGTCGCCACGGTAGGGTTTGAGCAGTCCTACGTAGAAAACGTCATGAAGGCGGGCGCCCTCTGACAGCTGGAGCCGATAGGCCACCTCGCCGAGGCGCTCCAAGACCTGGAACGGACCTGTGTAGCGGGGGCCAAGCTTCCCTTTGGCCCGTGGCTCGAGGGACTGCGCTGTTCGGTGAAGGAGGCGCAGCCATACCCAGTCACCCACCACAAATTCTAGGTCGCGGTGGTGTGCGTCGTAGTAGCGCTTGGAGAGCTGCTGGGCTTGAAGAAGACGTTCCCGAACCTCAGTGAGGAAGTCATCGCGCTCACGAAGGAGTGTGTCCACCGTCTCTGTTCGTGCGGTGCAGTCCTTGTACGGCAGTAGTGGTGGAGGTGGCCGATAGTAGACCACCTGGAATAGGATGGCGCGCAGTGCGGTGTGGAATGATGTGTTGGAGCAGTACACCGCCCATGGCAGCCAGTCGACCCAGGCTCGAGGACGATCCCCTGTGACGCAGCGCAGGTACATGGCGAGCACCTTGTTGACGATCTCGGACTGGCCATCCGTCTACGGGTGGAAGGCCGTGCTCATGCGGAGGGTGACTCCCGCCATTTTGAAGAGGTCACGCCACACATTGCTCGTGAAGACCGGGTCCCTGTCGCTGACGATGGAGGATGGGAATCCATGCAGGCGGATGACCCCATCAAAGAAGGCACGAGCGACGGACGCGACGGAGTAGGGGTGGCTGAGGGCGATGAAGTGTGCATAGTTGGAGAAGCGGTCGACGATGGTGAGGATGACAGACCTCCCGTACACTTTTGGTAGGCCCTCAATGAAGTCCATTGAGATGTCGGGCCACACTTAAGATGGCACGTCGAGGGGCTGCAGGAGACCTGCCGGCTGCAGGGTCTCCGTCTTGTTGCGCTGGCACGTGCTGCATACGCGTACCAGGTCCCGCACCATAGTGCGGATCGCCAGGGATGAAGAAATCGCCGCGAAGCCGCTGAAAGGTCTTCTAGATGCCCTCGTGGCTCGTTGCATGGGCTAGAGAGAGGACACAGTGGCATAGGTCATGTTGCGCCGAGATGAAGATGCGCGAGCCATGCAGGAGGAGGCCCTCGGATGTGCGCTAGGGCTCCCCAAGCTCACCGGCCTAAAGCTGCCGGAGGAGGTCGCGGGCCGCCTCGTTCGTGGTTGTCGTCGCCCGAATCTCGTCCAGGAGATGGAATGATGGACCCGAAAGTGCATGCAGCTCGGCTGTGTTGGCGTCGTGGCAGGAAAGGGTGTTCGCCACCGTGTTCAAGCGACCGGGGCGGTACTCCACCGTGAAGTCGAAGCCGAATAGCTTGCTGATCTACTAATGCTGTGGTACTATTGATAGACGCTGGTCAAGCTGAAACTTGAGGCTGTAGTGGTCAGTGCGGACGAGAAAGCGTCGGCCCCAAAGGTACGATAGCCAGTGACAAACAGCCTGCACAAGACCGATTAACTCACGCTCGTAGGCCGCCAACTTGAGATGGCGGGCAGCGATCGGCCTAGCGTCTTGGTGAAGGACGACGCCGAAACCGGTGCCGGAGGCATCACAGTCGATGACGAAGGGCTTGTTGAAGATGGGCATCTGGAGGACCGGTCTGGTGGAGATGGCGCTCTACAACGCCTAAAATGCCGTTGCTACCTTGTCGGTCCACATGAATGAGTCCTTGGGCAGGAGCCGTGTGAGGGGCGCCGCGATGGTGCTGAAGTCGTGGATGAACTTCCGATAGTAACCGGCGAGGCCCAGGAAGCCGCGCAAGCCCCGGGCAAAGCAAGGCATCGGCCAGGAGGTGACGGCGTCCACCTTGTTGCTATCCATAGCGACACCATCCGCGGAGATGACGTGGCTGAGGTAGGTGATCGAGAGTGCCCCGAAGGAGCACTTCGACCGCTTGAGGTGGAGGTGGTGTGTCCGAAGTGCGTCGAGGATGAGGTGGGCGTGCTGCAGATGTTCGGCCCACGATGAGCTGTAAATTAGGATATCGTCGAAGAACACCAGGACGAACCTGTGTAGGAAGGGTCGAAGCACGTCGTTCATCAAGACCTGAAAGGTTGCTGGGGCGTTTGAGAGGCCAAACGGCATGATGAGGAACTCGAAGTGGCCTTGGTGAGTGCGAAAAGCCATCTTCTTGACGTCCGCCAGGTGCATCCGCACCTGATAATAACCCGAACGGAGGTCGAGCTTGGTGAAGAATTGCGCGCCATAGAGTTCGTCGAGTAGTTCGTCGACCATTGGGATCGGGAACTTGTCCTTCGACGTCTTATCGTTGAGGGCGCGGTAGTCGATGCAGAATCGCCAGAAATCATCATCGGCCTTCCACACTAGGAGGACCAGCGCAGAAAACGGAGACGTGCTGGGCCGGATGATACCTTGGGCGAGCATGGCGGCGCACTGTCGTTCAAGCTCATCCTTCTGGAGCTGCGGGTAACGGTAGGGGTGGACGCCCACTGGAGCGGTCCCCGGCAGGAGGTGGTTGCGATGATCGTAGGGCCGTGCTGGGGGAAGGCCATGGGGCTCTTCAAACACCGACCCGTACTGGTGTAGCAGGCGGTCCAGCAGGGGATGGTCAGGTGCTGCGGCCACCGTATGGATTATCGGCTCCTGGTTATCGATGTGGGGGGAGCCGAGGCCCTTCCATAGGATGCGCCTGGAGCCATTCCAGAATGCCATGGACAGGTTCGCAAAGTCCCACAGGATGGGCCCAAGTGTGCGCAGGAACTCGATGCCGAGGATGACATCGAATCCCCTAAGGTCGATGCCGAGACAGCTAATGATGAAATCCTCGTGGTCGATGCGGAGGGCGACGTCACGTGTCACCCCTTTGCATGAGACGTGATCCCCATTTGCCATGGCAACGCGCATTGGTGGGGTGAGCGGATGTGGACAGCCGCAGCTGGTGTAGGACCCCAACATTGACGAAGTTGTGGGTGGAGCCGGAGTCGAGGAGGGTGAGAAGGCGATGGCCGTGGATGTAGACGTGGAGATGCATCATGTCCTCTGTGCGGATGCCCGTGATGGCGTGTAGTGACACCACTGGCTGATCAGTGGTGTCCTCGACTATCGTGTCGACAACCACCTCCATGGAAACGTCGTCATCGAAGTCGGATACCTCCAGGTAGAATAGTCGCTGGCACTTGTGGCCGCGGACGTAGGGCTCGTCGTAGTTGTAGCAAAGCCC
>KE372776.1:67647-84580 GCA_000418225.1 Zizania latifolia | reverse complement strand
CCTCAGAATGACATTTGAGTACAATATATAGGGTTCAGAGGGTTTTACTGTAAGCTTGGTGTAGAAGATGCTAAGGTCGAATCGCTGTAGTCGTTGACGAGCAAACGTGCTTCAAACTGTTCTGACTGACCGGAACTTCCGGGGACCGGAACTTCCGGCACAATCGGAACTTCCGGCTGCTACAGTAAAAACAGAACAGCCCAAATCGCGATTTCTTCACGATTTTCACCGGGGAAACTCTCCTTTTGCCGTGAAATCTCCTCCCTTGTGTTCCAAATCAATCAATACATCTTTAGGCACACACAAGACACTTGGAAACACATCAAATCTCTCCAAAGCACAAGTAAAAGATCGAAAAGAAAATGCACCGTACGCCCAAACGAAAAGACGAAACTCGTGCAAACCTTCGATCCGTGCGGAGAGGAAGGGTACACGCCCTAGGAAGCCAGCCCTAGCCCGTGGAGGAAGAGGGATGGAACCCTAGGTTGCCATGGTGGAGAGGAGGAGAGAGGTGGAGCTTGAGGAAGAAGAAGGTGGGAGGCTTAGAGGAGAAGGAAACAAAAGTGGAGACAATTTTCAGAATTTTGCTTTGATTCAAATTGCTCAAGTGACTACAAGGGATGGCTAGCCCTTAAATAGTCACCATGGTTCAATACAAAAGACACAAATGCCCCTTCGGGAATGTTCGACACAGACATAGACCCACAGGGCAAAAACGTAAAAGACTAACTCAGATATTTATTCGGTGCCTGATATTTCGTAGCCGTCACGACACCGCTAACTTCGACGGTAAACACACTTTTCCGTTGGGGGTGACGGTTTTGAGCCGAAACCGACAAAGCGTCCACCGCCTTTGGCCGTGCACCCGGATTGGACCCGATCCGACCCCGCGGCTCTTCAGCCCGACGGTCGGTACCATTTCTTCGTCGTCTCTGCAGGGGGGACTCATGGCGAGGTTGGTGTCGACCGCCCTCTTCAGGGGTCTCGTGAGATCGTGCCGCGCACCGAGCGTAGCTGTAAGGCCTCCTACAGTCCGATCCTCCACAGTTTTGTGCATTTTTGTATCCGCCTCGCTGTCGCTGAAGTGATTCTGAAATGAAATTGTTCGATAGATTTTGCCTTGATCTTCTTATCCACCCAATTTTTCCCTTGATGTCTTGATGAGAATTGAGAATACTGTATGTAGGGTTTGGAATATGGACTAGGTCGACAAAATAATGGGATGTGGGGAAATTTTGCTTAATTTCCACGTAACACTTCTGGTTTTCCTCTTACCATTTAGGTTTTGCTCTCATGTTATGATGTTAATATATTTACTTTGTGCCATGCGTATTGCTTCCAGGCCATTACCTTCCGGCTTCCACTCTTCCAGTTTTTCACGCCATACACTTCCAGAACCAACCAATCTAGCACTGCTGAAGTTCTGCAAGCAACTTTTACCGCTTTGCCTTCTATGTTAATATGTGATATGGTGGGGGATCATTAATTTGCCCGTATAAGAAACAACAAACTGGTTCTATTAGTGTTTACTGCTCTCTATTCAGGTAATATATATTGCCATGTTTATCTCATGTTTGTGCTACATCCTTGTCTTTCATGATACCGGAAGAATAGGCTGTGTCACAACCAGCTTTCCAACAGTTTATGAACTACTCTTCAGGAACTGGTGATTCTAATGCAAATGGGGACACAAATTCAACACGAGTAGCTGCTGATCCTGATACGCACCAGGATTTCCAGCCTACGAGCAAAAGTTCCAGCATGACTTTCGATGACATTGTTGCGCAGGTATTAACATTTATAAATGAGCTCTCAGAGCGTTCAGATCAACGGATTTATATTCTGGCAATACTAGGCTTAGCTTAAGGTTTCATGATGTGTTTCTGCCACTTGTTAATGCTGCAACAAAATATTTGGGCAGGATATCAAAGAAAACCTAGTCTTGATCTATATGAAGGGTTATCCTGATGCTCCTAGGTGTGGGTTCAGTGCATTGGCGGTTAAAGTTCTCCAGCGATATAGTATGCCAACTCCGAGTACTGATTTGTTTGAAATACAGTTCGAAATGCATGATGCTTATTAAATTCTTAAGTCATAACATGCCTATTGCAGATGTCCCTATCAGCGCTAGAGATATTTTGAGAGACCCCAAGCTAAAAGAGAGTGTCAAAGCCCACACGTGAGTGGCTCCTTCCCATGCCTCCCTAATCTTGTTTTTTAAGATAATAGACCATTCTGACCATTGCATTGCAAAAGGGGAAGGAACTACACTGGTATAATGTAGATTAAATTTATCATGACATGAATACAGTTTGAGATTGTATGGTAAAGGTGTAAGTAAGTGCTTTCTAATTTTCTATAGAAACTAGCTTTTATGAATGTTTATGCTAAAAAACATCAGAAGATGATAACCCAACAAAAGTAAGTTTGATTATCAGGTTGGCATTTACGTTGAGCTTTTGAGGCTTTATTTATAACATTATGATCCAGAAAATATTGTTAGACTCAGAGGGGCCAGTCTGTGTCCCCATATTACAATGTTGTGAAGCTCTACTTGTCATGTTACTTTTGAAGGCCTCATTTGTATTCAGTTCAAATCTTGTGTGTCATGTGCAAGTAAGATATGGATTGTCATGTACCTCTCAGCTGGTTGTAATGTCAGAATCAAGGAACTGTTACATCTAAAAAAATACCAATCAGGGAACTGTTTATTCTTTGGTTCACTATATATTCTATTTTGCTTGTGCAGCAACTGGCCTACATTTCCACAAATATTTATCAAAGGAGAGTTTGTTGGAGGATCTGATATCATATTAGATATGCACCAGGCAAGTGAGCTCATCATAACTGGGTTTATTACGGTATATCCATCTACTATCTTAACTCAGTAACTGTTTTCTTGTTGACGTAATCTTCTTCAGAAGGGTCAGCTTAAGGATGTGCTTGGCGATATTGCACCAAAGAGTAAGCAAAACGACGCCTCATGAAAAAGAAAGCCAACAGTATGCCATTTTTGTGACACGAGCTTTAGCATTATCGTGGGAGCTGGATTCGTCCTTTCTGAATTTCTTTGTCGGACAAGATCTGTGAGTGATCTCGCCTTGTTTTTGTGCAGAATTAGAGTATGGATTTGCTTTCTCCTGTTGTTTGATCCGGTCATGTCAGCGATGGTGGAAGAATCCTCTGTTCCAGCAGTATCCAAGTTCTCTTCAATGATAAATAAATGCCACTTTGATATGCATTTTCTTAGACTCTGTTTGGAACAATTTCATGGGATCCTAAATTTTAAATTTCTTTTCTTAGGCTCTGATTGGAATAGCTTTGGATTACAAATTTTTTGAAGCTAGTCAAATCTAACTTAAATGGATCGAAGATATTTAGTTAAGTTATATGGTTTTTTTAACTAAAAATAAGATTAGGTCAGTGTATCTGTTTTTTTAGTTCAGTTTTTTCTTGGCACGTCATGTCTTTTTTCTATATAATAGTACAGTTTTTTCGTCATTTGGTTTTTCTGGAAGTTAATTTTTACAAGGTAGGAGGTGTGCTGCTCGCGGTGGAGTGGAAGAGGTACGGATAAAACTCTCCCATTATATTAGTTCGGTATTTGGTTTTCCTGGGAGTTAAGTTTTTACAAGGTGGGAGGTGCGCAGTGTGCTGCTTGCGGTGGACTGGAGATGAACGGACAACACTCAAACTCTCTCATTATATTAGCATAGATAATAGATATTAGTAGAGGCTGACGAGAGAAGAGATACATAGCAATATTCTGTTCTACCAGTTAATCTGGCTTGTCATTAACCAACCGACCTACAGCACAAGCGCATCAAAGTCTTGTTACCTATGTGAACTTCTCTTCGTGCGACGGTGCGAGCTATATCATATGAAAATCATCCTAGTCGACTCGACCTGCTGATACTGTGATACTGTCGTGAGCCCATGACCTGGCGACCTGACGGTATACGTGTGGGCCCATGACCTGAAGGTATACGTACACGAAGTTCAAGGCGAACCCAAACTCTCAGTTCATGAAGCATAGACGCTATGAACAATTTTTATATACTTCATATCTTCTAAAAACTAGTATTAGATATAACTATCTAAACATAAACACTACTAATTTAATAGCATTTCTTTCTCATCATACTTTAATGTGGAAGAACTAAATCTTCTCTTTCCATATTTAATATATTATCACATATCTTTTAATACTATAGAAATAATCTTAGTTAGAACATTATAAATTATAATTGCTAAGGCAACACATACAAGTGATCAATCGGACGAAATATCTCGCATCAAACAAAAACAACCGTGCTACCAAAACAAATACATCACGATGCCGTCAGGGAAACAAAGAGCAAACTGTGGAAATTTTAAGAGGGCAAGATGCCGTGAGGCATGTCCGCATGATGACACGCCAAGCTACCCCATGGCCGTATACCCAAGCCCAAGTTCGCTATTCAGTCATTTACCTCTCAATCTTTGGAACAACCACAGGTATTATTTGGACACAGCCCATTCTTCTTCAATCAAGACGATGAGGTGCTGAACGCCAAGTTTGCTGTCAACCACTTGCAGACTTCATCCATCTCCTCTGGAACAGTGTAGTGTCCAAGCCTTCAAGAGGGAGCAAACAAGGTAAGTAAAAAAAATTGGTACACAATATATCACGCCTAGATTTGATCCCGCTATTCTTAATTAATTATTTAAAAGTTTTAAAGATTTTTATACATTTTTATAATAACTTTTATAGCAACCAGAGCTAGAGATCGGGCTCAAAGCTCAGCGGCCCTATGTCTCCGCCCTTGGCTAAAGGGATAGGGAATAGGGAAGGCATCAAACCTGTTGTACGACTTGAACACCACATTCGAAAATCCGGTTGACTTCAGTGCATCAGCAGATTTCTCTCCATGCGTGTAGGCTACTACATCATCGGCTGCATAAAACCGAAACAAAGCATAATTTACTGAGGTCGGCGATGCCTTGTGCATAAACCCGCGGTAAAAAGTTTACAACGTTTGCATTCCTTATGCACCATGATTCATGAAAGCAAATGGAGACATTTCTAAGTCAAAAAAATTAATCATGTATCATCTATTTATATAGAAATTGACTATTTATCTTATTAATCCACGTGTCATTCATCTCAGATAACCTCACGTATTAATGAAATGTGAAGAATAAATTCTTGATTTCCCATTAAAAAAAAGGGTATATGGTCAAGCTCCTAGCTGATATCCATGAAAACTGGAGCATTCCTCAGCTTCCCTCGTGGGTTGTGTACGAAAATTACCACAAAACTATACACAAGTACACTTGTTGTAACTTGTGACTAGTGAGATCTGCTTTTCGGCCTTGTGGGCACCACAGGAAGATGGCTAATACAAAGCCATGCAAAACCTTGTGCTCAAGTATTCGCAAGAAAAAGAACAGAGCTGACACAATTTCATGGAAACTTTAAGCCAAGATGTTTCAGGGAAAAAGTAACTACGCAAATGATCAATAGGTGTCTCAATACTGTTAAACTGCTAGAAAGAAGAGGTGGTAAGATAATATATCAGTTCGACTGTTGGTGAAAAGAAATCCTTATATACCACTAAGGGGGACATTAGTGCATATAATGAACATATGAAGTTCTGAACGGCATATAAAAAGTTGTCCCAGATTTGATTTAGGAACTCTCCATTCTATTTTACTTCTCATTTTTGAATGCACGCACTAAACTGTTTAAAACTAATGGTAAAGGTGCGAGCTAGGGGCCACGGCGAAAACAAGATCGAGCTGCGGTAAACTTTTGACTCATTGGATAACCTTCCTTTCCTACTAATAATGGCATATGCTGTTGTCAAAACTCAAAACCTAGTATGGTAGGCTATGCCTTCACCTACGCATAGAGCAACGATGCAAGTATAAATTCCCAAACTGCCTCAGGGCTGAATGTCAGAACATTAAACAATCAATATGCCTATGTCATTATCAGCACAGAAACCAGAAATGTGACAGAAACTTGGAACTCGGAACGAAAGCCATATAATAGTTATGCACCTTTTCCATGACAAAGCAAAAGAGGTATGGATGAAGCTTTTTGTGCTGCCTCCTGTGAGCTTTCAATTTTGTTCTTCAAGGACCTGGGGTGAGCAACAAGTATATCATTTACAGGGCAGCAGTATCAGTAACACCTAAACACATCAACATACTAGGACAAACCTGGCACATGGAAGCCAGCCACTAAGACCAACAGACACATTTAGGTTCACAGGATATGGATTGCCATTTCCATATTTTCCATGAGCATAGCAGGTTGCAGAGTAAAGAGCAGTAGCAGCGCCCATGCTAAAGCCACCAACGCCAAGTTTGACTGCAATGATTAAGGTGACAGGACTAGATGTTATAAAGGGGATATGCCATATTCACAGAAAAATATGCAATATGATTCTGTCTATTGCATTATCAACATATGAGGTTAAATTTGTTTATTTCTGGGTGAAATGTGTGAGCTCCACCAATCCAGTTTTTTAACATAGTTTTATATAACAAATTAAGTTTTTAGCTTTGATATCTCAGAGGCTGGGATTAGTTTTTTTCTCTTTTGTAACTTCAGTTTTATGCTATATGCCATATTCACAAATGAAACATATGTGATCCCATGTGTGGAATTTGCTTGATAAAATGGGTTAAAATTATCAAATTATGTCGCAACAAGCAAACAAATGGAAAATAACTCAGGAAGCATACTGTCAGCGGGCTCAGTTGACAATAAGTTTGCAACATGTGCAGCTGACGCATCCAACCCCTCAATATCATCAGGAGCATCTTCTGAAAGATCAGCAACATCAAACCCTACAAATACAGGCAAGGTCAATGCTATGTACGGAATAACAGTGAATGCCTAGCAGATAGCAACTCCCAAAGGATTTGGTGGAAGTATGTCCAAGAGGAAAAGAGGAAATTAAACATAATATGGAGCTTACATGCAGTTGATGGGAACCCACCAAACACAGTTACGGGCCTCGTAGGCGCAGTGGGGCAAATCCATTTTATCTGCAGTTAACTCAGAATACATTATGAGCGGAGGAAAGTGCTGGATTCAGCAACGTATGCAAAAGAAATAACCACAAGAACAACTTGAAGCAGGATGCACATTTGAAATCTAGGTCGTAACTTACATTGGGGAGGGGGAGAGTTTCCAATAGTTGAGACCAGCTGCAAATATAACAGAAAATCCATCATTTATGTCAGTATCTCCCATATTTTAACTTGTAACGATGGAGTGCAGAGTTATTATATAGAGAGTGGTTTCACGGAAACTACCTCTCTTGACAATACTAATCAATTTTGTGTTTTTTTAACAAGAACATCATACTCGTACAACAGTAGTTGCGCCATGGGGAAACATCAGAAAAATCTGAAGCATACATTACTCCACTAAACAACATTAACAGAGCAAGAGATATCTATTCACCCAACCAGATTACTTGAGCGTTGAGCATAGCAAGGAGAGAATGTTATAATAAGAAAGGAGATTGACACAGAGAAACTACCACCATTGGCAGTAAGCTAGCCCGATGTCTCCAGCAGCAGCCTCATGGACAGTTAGTTGGCAGCAGTTGGAAAAGGTACGTGCTATGTTCATGTGGACGAACTGACAAAAGGCAGTTGGCTATCTAGGCATCGGCGGATCGCATCGATCACAACGGGAGGATGGGCGGCGAAACTGAGGAGGAAGACGAAGCGGGTGGCGTACCTGGCTCCGTTGTCCCCGAGGCCGTGGAGCCAGACGATGGTGGCCTTGTGCGCGCCCTTGGGCCTCACCACATGCGTTCGCCCGTACTCGAACGGCCTCTTCGCACCTGAATCCACCAATCCATCCCATTTCACGATTTCATCCCAACCCCCAACGCATTCAAATTACAGCATCACATCATCGTCAATCAGCTATGCGATCAAGCGAACGAGCGTACCGGACGCGACGGTGCTGCTGCCGCCGAAGCTCATCCCCGCGAACAATCGCCGCCGCTCCGCGTCCCCTCGCGGCCACGCTCACCAGTGCTGCAAATCCAACAACGGTGACCACCAACACCACCAGCAGCGGCAAATAAAGGCACACGAGCGTGCGTACGAGGGGGGTTAGTGGCAGTGGCGACCCGACGCGACGCGACGCGATGCGGGGGTGAAAAGGCGGATTTGGGCGGCGGAAAGGGGAGAGCCTTTTTCTCTCGTGGGAGTGCGGGCCTGAGGGAATCTGCCAGTGCCCGCAGGCGCAGCGCGGTGCAGACGTGCAGCGCAGGGCACCACCACTGAGCTGCGCCACATGAGCGCGTGCTGGCGGTGGCAGGCAGGCAGACACAAATGGAACAGTGGATGGGGAGCCTGGCTGCACGCATTTGGAAACAGTAGCCGCCCCGCCCGGTCGGCTGTGAAGGGGAGGGGGGAGAGAGGAGGAGGAGTCGTCTCGGGGTTGGGATGCGCGCACCTCGCTGGCGGCGATCGGAGGTCGGTGATCCGATGCGGCGAAGCCGGCGACGAGGAGGCCGTCGTGAGGCGAGGCGTGTCCCGAACTCCCGATCCTTCCGCTCCTCCGCGACGCTGGGGCCTTCTCGCGATTTGGTAGGTCGCTGGGTTCGGTGGTGGTCCCACACCGCCGTGGTATTCTGAGCACCGTATACGTCGGTATCGAGCGAATCTCGATGAATGCACAGTTTCGGCGTTTGTAATCTACTTTTTATTTTAAATTAAAAAAAGTTTAAATTATTTTAATTTATTATATAAATTTGAAGCTGGAGTTAATCAAATAGACTCAATGAATACTACTTCTCTCTGTAAAAAAAATTACTTACATATCCATCTTAATAATACTTTATTCCAAATATAGTATTTATAAAATATATTTTTTACATCTAAAATACTCATATTATTATTGGACTTCATTTATATATATTTTTAATATATTTCCTTAATACATATGTCTAAACCTAAAAATTATTTTATTTTATGACGAAAATAGTGAAATACATGCGAATTGTTAGTATTGAAGTAATAAAACCAAGAGTGGTTTATATACAAATGATGCAATAAGATATTTCATATCGACTCATGGAATTATTGACGGGCCTTAAACTCTTGCCCCCACTTATTATTACTTTTCGGTCACAACGCACTCTGACGCAGCATCAGCATCATCCACTATTCCATCTAGTAATGTCATAGATCAATTCAGGAATCAGCAGTGCATCGCTGTCCCTAAAAAAGACGTGGAAGCAAAGAGTGGGGCGCCATGCAAGCTGGTCGAAGACAAATATGAGTGAAGTTTGCAAAGTGGCAGTGCAGTCTGCCAGAGCATCTGACAGTGCCGGATTAAGGATTCAAGGTGAGTGGTGTTTTATAAATTTATCAATTAATATTTATAAGTTTTTAATTTTAGGAGTATTAAAATTATCAGACTACTACTAAATTAAAAATTAAATAATTTTTAGACTAATCAATAAAATATTACTATTTCTAACAATAATATCATAATATTAGATTCAACTGTGTGATAGGCCAATGGCCAGAGCAATGGGGGCACCAAGCCTGCAAGACTGCAAGTGAGTCTGATGCCACACTGCTCAAAATCCACACGCCATAACTGCTAACGCTGCCCCTCTCTCAGAAAAATGGCCCAGCTACTGCTACCATTACTCCATTAGTAAAGCATGGAAAGGTTGGGAAAATAATTTTAGTATAAAACTTTTATATTTATATTTGTATTTAACTTATTTACGAAGAAAAATAATTTTAGAATAAAACTTTTATATTCGTATCCCCGTAACCGTTCTGAAATAAAACTGGCAAAAAAGAATGACAAAACCCTAATCAAAAATTCAAATTTTGTAAAAATCTCAATACGAAACTGCCAAAAAAGAATGAAAAACCTTAATACAATATTTAAAATTAGGATCAAAAATTCAAATTTTGCTACAACATTTTATTAGCAGTAGAATCAAGCGCACCTGATATATATGATAGATTTTCTCCATCCATGTATATGCTAAAGTTCATCTTGATCTTATAAATGTCAGCTTGGTTTTTAATTCCACATTCAACTGATGTTTTATATAAAGTCGTCTCTTGAATTCAAACCGGTCAAAAGGCATTTAATAATTCCCATCCATCAAACTGATATAAGTATTTGACTCGAGAAATTAGATGAACATAAACATATAATAGTGTTACTCGGTTCCTCTTTACAAAAGCCCAACAACAATAATAACAATAAAGGAGCCCCCGAAAGGAAAATGAAAAATGATGAATAATTGGGCTGGTTCACACGAGCCAGTGAGAGTATTGGTCTGGCCTTTGTAACATTGGTAACGAGCTGGGCCTTTATAACATCCTCCTTTGGAACATATGGTTGCTTTCCGATTCCTACGGAAATTAAATTGATTCATCTAAAAATCTTATAAGATTACTGTGAAATTTCTGTGTTACAAAGTAATTTAATTTTAAGCCATTTAATTTTTCAAAGTCAAACTTCTCCAAATCTGACCAAATTTAAATAAAATTATATTACCATCTATAATATCAAATAAATACACTATTAATACATATTTTATAGTCGATTTAATAAAACTAATTTGACATTTTAATTATTAATATGCTTTTTATAAAATTAATCAAAACTATAGAATTTTAACTTATAAATCAAAGAACTTACAATGTATATTAGGCATAGATTGGGTCAGAAGTAAACTTCATGGGCTAAATGCCCAGATCTGGGCCAGGCAGTTTATGAGACTACGTGGGCCAGGATTCCCACTTGCCACTGCGATTAAGTGGGCCAAAATGTTGCCAAAACCAAATAGGATTACCAGATTTTTTTTAAAATAATACATTTTTTAAAACAAATTTTAATTTTGGTACACGAATTTAAAAAATTACAAATTTGGTCTTCTGTAGGCACTTCAAGTGCCTATCTAGGCCGATTGGCCTTAGATCGGCACTTGATCGGCCGATCTAGGTAGATCAGGTGGCAAACCGGCCTAGATTGGCATACCATATACTGATCTAGGCTAAAATGAACTAACCAGCCCATCTAGTTCAGTTGGCAGAGCATAAGGTTTTAAACCTTTTGGTTATGGGTTCGAGCCCCACGGGGAGCAAATTATTTTTATAAAATTTGCTAAGGATTGCTTATGGTAATGTTATAAAAAAGATACAAAATCTGTCCACCGTGGGACTCGAACCCACAACCTTAGGCGTAAAAACCTCACGCTCTGCCAAATGAGCTAGGCGGATTGATCAAAAAATGGTACAGAACATTATAATTGGTTCATCCGGCGATTTAGGCCGGTTTGTCGCTAGTCGGCCTAGATCGACGGATGAACCACCGACAGGACATGGGCTCCGCCCGATCTAGGCCGCCTAGATCGGCCTATCAAGTGCTGATCTAGGGCTAATCGGTCTAGATCAGTACTTGAAGTGCCGACAGAGGACCAAATTTATAATTTTTAAATTCGTGTACCACAATTGAAATTTATTTTAAAAAATGTATTATTTAAAAAAAGCTAGGATTGCGATTGCTAAGATCGAAACTTTGGATTTTTTATAAATAATATATTTTTTACAAATTTTTATTTCTGGTATGCGATTTTAAAAAAATAGCAAAAATAGTCATTTATTGACACTTATCTGTTAACCCTTTAGCGGGTCAACAGATGGCTCTATCAACTTCTAGGCAATGTCGATAGAGACCTCTATGGGGTTGACAGAGGCTCTGCTGTCTATTTTTGTAATTTTGAAATTTCGTAAAAAATAAATATTATTTATAAAAATATTTGAAACTTTGCTCGTCGTAGGCAGAAATTGTTATCCAATAAACAAAAGGACGTGTGTTTTTAGTGCTACTCAAGGTTAATCAGATAGAAAAAATAGTATAAGTTTGGTTTAGTTGTAGATTTTAAAAAAGCAACCATAAAAATATAAATTATAAATTACGTGAAAGTTGACGTGGGCTTAAAAAAACAAACCAAAATTATTTATGTACAATAGTATATGCAATTATCTTATATTTAATTACAATAGGTTTATAATATATAAAATCTGGGTTTGAACAACTTTTATTTTATATTTAAAAATCTAGATTGTTAGATTAATTTATTTAGTTGAACTTTAAAATTTTAAGATAAAACTGATTAGAAAAATTATAAAGAACTACACATAATAGACACCGTCCTGTTCTAATGTGGCCTCCCTCCGTATTTACTGCGCTGCCGGCTGATAGCGTTGTTATTTATGTCGAATTTTTAGGTTTTTATGTGTATTAGGTTGCGATATTGCCAAATATATTTTAAATTTTCACACGCTTCTAAATAAATTCAAACCCGTGAATTCTAATTGTATTCATGCATATCAATCTATTATGTTTCTGTATAAATGAGGCTCGATTCAAATCTACACAAGGCTATAGATTATTGTGGAAACGTTTTCCAAGGTACTAAGCAATATAATTTCTGAAAAAATAGCAAAAGGTGTTTTAAAATTATTTGTTAACGTTGTAGCATTATTAAATTCATGTTTAAAGCCTTAAATATGATCAGTCCATCGTTTGCTTGTAATAAGACTGTTCCGAGAAAAAAAATGGCGGCAGCAAGGGGAAAGCCCACACACATCGCCCGATCGCCGAAACGAAACGACCAGCGGCGAGGACACCGGCCGCCGGCTGGCCCCGCGGCGCGCAGGTGTCCTTTCCTCATTCCTCCGACCCACCCCAACCCGGACAACGAGGTGGCCGCGCCTCCCCTCGAGACAAGGCGACGACGACGACGACGCGAATGATTGGGAGGCGCGTATGGGGAGAGCGGGGCGATCGGGGAAGACGACAACCAGAAGTGGGTCGAGACAAGATCCATGATCCTAGGAGGTGGTGGTACGTGTACGTCCTCCCCTCCCCGCCTGGATTTTTGTTCTCTTCCCGTCCGTGGTCGCCTGTCTCCGCCCGCTTGGATCTCGCCGGATTCCTTCCGCATAATGGCGCGCCAAAAAAGGCCTACGCGATCGCGCTAGGGTTGTAGCTCTCCTCCCCCCATCGACCGATCGCGCCCCCCTCGCTGCGGACTCGCACCGGGGGGAACGGGTGGTGACGGTGGAGCCACCCGTCTGAGTTTACCGGCCTTTTGCCGAAATTAGGGCTGAATTTGCGCTCGATCGAATCGATCGCCCCGCTGGTTTGTTACAGCGCGATGGACTTATTGATCATGGGAGATGTGGTTCATTGCGGTGCCTCCTTTGGCGTACTATAGAGGGTAGACTGTAGAAACTTGGATATATTTGATTTGGTATTCAAATTTTGAATGTGGGTTTATTACCTCTTGTTTGAGTTTGATTATGATCTGAACTCTAAAAATATGCTCGAACAGTATGGCAACGACTGTAGCTCTTTCCTTGCATTTTGTACTTTGATATCGAGATTGCGCACACTGCTTGTTGATTTTATTAGGAATCCCAAGAGAATGGTGTAGCACCAGATGCAGCTTATTTATGTATGCATTCGCCACTGTTTTGCTCCTCTACCCACATCCTCTCCTCACCGAATTTGCAGAGCAATTGACACAGATGAACTATCAAAAAAATTCCCCAAAACTGTGGTGTGTTCTTTTTGTTGGTGAAGTGAAGAAACCCAAAATTGCAGGGACCCGCATTTGTTCCCGTAACTTGCAAGGTTGAAATATTAGAGAATATGTACAACAGTAAGATAAATCC
Source organism: Zizania latifolia (assembly GCA_000418225.1). NCBI lineage: Eukaryota > Viridiplantae > Streptophyta > Magnoliopsida > Poales > Poaceae > Zizania > Zizania latifolia. The sequence goes on along the minus strand of KE372776.1, from coordinate 70,843 downwards.
AGTTAGTCAACCCAATTAAAATATGAAATCCTTCATCTGCTAGATGTGCTAACAGGGTGAATATGAGTGGAACACATACCCATGTTATTAGAAGTATTACTTCATTCTCTGTGCTGATAGGCAGCTCTTTCCCAATGGTTATCATCTGTTTTTCTTGAAGTTCTACACCTTGCATATCACTCACGTGGTGTGCTGTGTTAACTGCACATGGTTGCAACACTAGTCAGCTCGTTTTGCATACCAGTGAGTTTACATTAAACTTAAAGTATGAATGGAGCTTGTAGTTTCATTTGAAGGTCATGGTAAGCAGTCTTAAAAACGAAAAAAAATCAAAGTCAATGGGCAAACTCGAGCCTGATATCAAAGACAGAAATGTCCAAGTTCAACTTATGAAGACCATTAAAGAAATGTGCAACATAGATTAATTTATTTAGCTAACATATATCAAAGAAAGGAAAATTTTTGTTAACATTAAAGATTCTTTTAACCCTTGATAGGAGAAGGGAATGTGCTTGTAGGGGCAACCAGAGTAAACAGTGGAACATATAGTGCTAGCATGGCCAAGAGGCGAAGGGACACTAGGTTCAGCAACTTGGTATAACCATCAAGGAGGATTCTTCTAGCAATAGTAGATTAGTGGTTGGTCAGGGGAACTATCAGTGTGGTGCCCATAGCTTGGAAGGTTTGTGTGTGTTTGCTAGAGTGTGGCATCATGTTAGAATGGGGCAGGTGATGGGGAACTAAAATATTTGAGGGAGTATGAAGGAAGGAGAGAAAACATAGGATTGAATCATTGAATCTTGTAAAGTGTTAAAGCCTCAAAGAAAACAGGGAGATCTCTCTATCTAGTTCGTCCCGTTAGTATTAGCCCCCTTCACATTTTGAGTGAATCAAATAGCAAAGTTTACCTGACATTGTCTCTTGAGAGTATTTCATGAATGGAGTGACTCTGGACTGGAATGAATCTTGTTCACGTTGATATTACCAGATACACACCAACCAGTTTTTGACAACTGAAAATCTGAAATTGATCTTGTCACTGCAAGAGTAATTTAGTGAGTTTCTAATTAGGGAAAGCCGTTTTTATAGTGTCATAGTGCTGTTCAAAATATGTCTCCAATGCTACAGCCAAAGTTATAGTATTGTTTTCTCTTCTGCTTGTCTGTGCAATTGCATTGTTGACAGTCCGCTTAGCTATGCTCAATGCCTGGTGTTGTCACGATGATAGGTAAATCTTATTGTTACTGCATTCAATGCCAACAAACTGATGGGCATATTGGCCTCAATATGCTGCCATCAACTATGCCTACAGTGATCATATGAACCTTCCCCCACCCCCACCTTTCTCTTTCTCCTGCTTTCTCTTTGCGTTGCAGTTATTGTGAAAGAGGCATTCATTGTTAATAGCTTACCAATCCCATGTTTAGGTGTTTACCCATTCTTACACCACTGCAATTAGTTGTTTTCCTGAGACAAAGAATAACATATTCATGAATTGGTATCAGAGATATAACTACTCCCCCGCCACGATCGAACGGGAATGGATAAGAGGCTTGTGGCAGGCTCAAGGGCTCGAGATCTGGCAATACTGAGCATAGCATAGTATTTCCCGTTTCATGAGGATAGACAAAAGTGTTTTTAGCCCCCAAAGAAGTACTAAAGGCCCCTACCCTATTTCCTGTATTACCATGAATTTTGGATATATTTTGTGAAAAAAAAGAAACTCCACTTTTCGTTATTGATAAAACGAAATCTCTATCCTCCTATTATTTATACGGTCTGGTCCGGTATGGAAAAAGCCCCTTCTCATAATAAGAATGTGCACGGTCTGGTCCGGTATGGAATGAACTTATAATCTGATGATCGAGTCGATTCCATGATTATAAGTTCATAACCCTAGCGCTAGGGTTATGAACTTATAATCATGGAATCGACTCGATCATCAGATTATAAGTTCATTCCATACCGGACCAGACCGTGCACATTCTTATTATGAGAATTTCATGTATTGGTCCAGGTAAATCCATTATGGATAAGAAGAAATTAATAGTCACGAATAATCCCGCTAAAGTAATAGGAATTAGGCCTAAGACGATTCCAAATAGAAAAACTTCAATCATTTCGATTTGTTCGAGGGGATAAAAAAAAGCACGCGGTAGAAAAATTACGCCAATCCGTTGAAATCTGGTATGCTACAAGTGAATATTTGAAACAAGAAATGAATTCGAATTTTCGTAAACATAAAAGCACGGTACGAGCTTTTATGCAACGGTTGGGTTCGGTATTTTTAGAAGAATTTTTTACGGAAGAAGAGCAAGCACCCCGGCAGTGTGGTTTCTCTGACGAGCAGGAAGCCACAAAAAGCGTCATTGGGTTAAGAGAAGTTCCGATTGAAGTTCAATATGAATCTTTGGGGACTTATCATGAGATTTATGCCCACTATCTAATAGTAGGATATAAGATGAAATCGGAGAGAGAGGAAAGTCTCTCGATGTCCCATTCCAGACAAGAAGAAATGGACTTACTTATAGACAAGTCTCCGAAAGTCACTGTCAAGGCAGGATGCTGAAAGCTACTCCTTTTTCAAAAACAAAGAAAAAAAGTGAATGAATTTCAAAATAGGAGTGCTACATAAGCATATGCTAAAGGGGGAGGAATCCATTTATTATTTATTTCTTAGCCTTAGCCTAGGCTTTTTTTTTTATTTTGAATCTTTCTATTCTGAATTCAGTTAACGACGAGATTTAGTATCTTTTCGCGGTCATACTTCCTTCCCCTAAAAGAGAGTTTAATTTAGCGGCTCTTTCTAAAAGGCGTGAATGCAAATAAAAAACATCTCCTGGATAAGCGCTCCTCAGCCTACGGGGTATTAGCAACCGTTTCCAGTTGTTGTTCCCCAATGTTTCCAAATTAGTCCAACTTCGTACCTTTCCGGCATAAACCGTATATCTCAGAGATGATTTATTTGATATTATGGACGACTGGTTACGAAGAGACCGTTTCGTTTTTGTAGGATGGTCCGGCCTATTGCTTCTGATATCTCCAGGTCTGTCACCAAAAACCTTCCCCGATTGACAGAACGTCCCGCTACTGACACTTGAAAAAGCAGCTTTCAAGGTCTCGTCGCTTCGATGCGCTCTTTAGCCCGAAGACCTCTATTCAAAGAATAGTCCTTGCCATCCCAGGGAATGTACTG
>KE372776.1:20037-31606 GCA_000418225.1 Zizania latifolia | reverse complement strand
CAGCAGCGGCGCCCACCACTTCCCGCCGCCGCTGCCCCCGTCGGCGCGGAACCTCGCGCCAACCGCGGCGCACGGCCTCGCCGCCGCCGCCGCTGGCGGCCTCATCGAGAAGGCGGTCCCCGATGCGACAGCCATTCGATTCCACCGCAACAACAGCACTCTCTCCGAAACTCCGGTTCGGTTTAGGATTCCTCACGAGCCGAACTGGAATGCGGCGTGGGAGGCGCCGAGGCGGGGGCGATTTTTATGACGGGGGAGGAGGGGGAAGATGAAGGGAGGCTCCAAGAGTTGATAAGGTTGCCGGGGGAGCAGGGTCAAGGACACGTGGCGCGCATCGGCCGGTGCGCTTTTTGGCGCGGGCCGTCGATTTCGCGGTGGGGTGCGCTTTTGGGCAACCGGGACCTGTCTCCGCCGGCGCAACGGCACGGGGTTTTCGCTTCCTGGTTTCCCGGTTTTTTTTTTCTCTGCTGCGACGAGGGAAGTTTTTTTTTCACATCCCGTCACAGTCGGTAACACACGATAGAAAAAATTGAAAATTCTCTATATACCACTAAATCTATATATCACTAAAAGTTTATCGATTTTTATATATATAACTGAAAATTTATTATTTTCATATATGTCACTGTTTCAATTTTTTCTATCCATATACGTTATTACCATTAGTTTCAACGTTAGCTTTTTTTTCTAAATACCAAAAGATGCCCACAACTCACAAAGCTAGCTTTGCTTCCGACCGATCTCAGTTGTGTTAGATTGAATAAGTGATTGATACGCGCGTGTCGGTCGGAGGGAGCGCTAGTTGATCACAGAGTTTAAATTATCCTTAATTTTTAGTGAGATGAGAGCAGTTTTAATATTTAAAAAAAAAGCTGACGTTAACTATCGTTGAAACTAACAGCAATGTCATATATATACACAAAAAATTAAAGCAATGACATATACGAAAACAACAAGTTGACAGTGGCATATATGAAATTTTCTCGAAAAAAAAAACAAGATAGCAAATATTGCATCATCTCATATACATGAAAATCAGTCACAGATACCACATGTTATACGTGTATTTTCCGCTGGTTTTGTTGCGTTGCTCGACGGCGACTCCGGCGACGACGTGGACGGGATATTTGAAATATTTTGAAGCAACAGCGGACGCTGCTGGCCACGAGCAGAATAGGCTCGAAGCAGTCGCACACACGTAGGCGTTCCCATGTGGCCATTTCGAGCGTCCACGTCGGCGCCTGTCCACATGTATCATGTATGTACAGTACCTCTTTGTTTGCTTTTCAAAATTCGAAAAAATATAAAAAAAGTTGCTCAATCTACACAGCCATTTAATAAGTATCTTCATAATTAAAAATTTGTTTTTACCATATTATATATAGAAATTTTGACATGATATACATATAGGTAAAATACCGAGTCCTCCGTTACCCTTATATATATGTACAATCCATTGTATATCTATTAGTCCGTATTATACCTGAATATAAAGTCCAAACATCAAACGACTAAGGCATCACACGATCACGAGCAGCAATACAGCGAGTAATTATATATATATATACATATATAGTATAAGGGCTCCGGAATTTTAGTTTGCCCCAGGCCTCCAAAATCTCAGGACCGACCTGTTTTTACTCCCTCTTTATCTAGTATTCTGCCACCTGTTTCATATTATAAGTCGTTTGATTTCTATCAAGTTTATATAAAAATATGTTAATAATTACAAAATAAAATAAATACAATATTAATACATATTTTATGTTCGATTTAAAGAAACTAATTTGCTGTTGTAATTATTAGTATATTTTAAAAAATAGTCAAAGTTTGATAAGTTTTACGTAAAAAAAATAAACAATTTATAATATATATCAGAGAAAATATCACATATTTGATCAAATTTGAAATCAATAAAATTCTAATCAGTTACAGGGTAACGCAAGATCGAAGACCACTAACCAAGAAGCTAGAGTCGTTTAGGGAGCCATGGTCGAGAGTTCTGGGCTTCTGGCCGCTGCACGACAAAAGGGAATATATAAGATATTCATGTTTATGGTGGGCTCGACACCTGGTTTATTGGGACAACGAAATGAATAATGGATGGGCCTCGTCAAGCTAAAACAATAGCCTAAGGCTGCGTAGAAAGTACTGGGTGGGGCTCCATCTATACGACAAAAATATTTAGTTACAGTCAAATTTCTTTAAGTTTAAATAATTTAATAAAAAAATATAACAACAGTTACAACATCAAATTAGTTTTATTAAATCTAGCATTAAATATATTTTGATAGTTTATTTATTTTATATTGTAAATGTTATTTTATTTTTATTCAATAAATTTGATAAAAATTGAGTATATTTGATTTTGAAAGAACTCAAGCGACTTATAACATAAAATAAAGTGAAGGTAGTAAATACCTAATTACATATTAATATATTTTTTTTTCTATGTCATGATAAGGTTAAGCGCACTGAGCATAAGTTTAGGTATCATGTTAAGCACTTTAAATGTCTACCTTTTGACAGTAACTTCTTCTATAATGAAAAATCTGTTGATGAACGTGAAGACTATGTCAGCCAAAAACAAAATTTTTTCTATCACACACGTCAAGAAGCCTTGCTAGAGAGGGATCATAGATCGTTACCTCAAGCACGCAGTGCAGCAGAAGGAGGATTGGAGCAGCAAGCCGATCCAACTCAAACGTGCTGAAATGGTCGAGAAGCCAATCATCGTGATCGAGAAGCAATCGGTCAGCGTGGTCGGGAACTCCTGAGGATTTCTCTCGAGGACTCGAACTTTAAGCCAACGACACTGTTGATCCAATCAGTAATATCGATGTCGATCAGCGAAATAATAGAGCAACACCTCTACTGGTATCCACATATCCAGGGGTAAAACACCGATAGGTGATGTAATAGCACCTGGGCGATCGGCGAGGTGGACGGCCTCGAGAAAGGTGGCGGCTAGGGTTTACTCTCGGTGGCTAATAACTTAGCACGAGAATCACATCAATATGCGAAGAAGGCATAGCTTCCCTGCGCTCTGCACCCTCATATATATAGACGTCCTTGCTTGAGTCCATCCAGGCCTAACCAGTACTCTAGTCGGATCTCCATCCGATCTGTTCAGATCTCCATCTAAACTGAGTCCAATTCAAATCCTATTCGAATCTAGTGTTTCAACCCGTTAAGTGTATGACCTTATAGGTTCACGTATAGCTTGGTTAATGTATGGAAACTCTTTTCCATACTCCATTAACAGTGACCTCTAGCAAAATATATTGATCTAAATATATGTAAAGATCATATCAACTGAACCTTGTAATGTGTCTCATGTATATGTCACTTTGCCTTACGATATTGATCGAGCACAAGATGAGATTTGTGACATCCTATCAATAGCTCGATCCCTTTTTTGATCTCTGTATTAGATTATAACATGTAATTAACTCCTTAATCATGTTAGCATGGCCATACACTTATATAATCTATTACATCGAGAGGTTCAGAAATATCTCTCCTGTTATTGAAGAGGGGCAAATCCCGTCTTGGTCACTCAGACACTCACATATTAATTTTTTTTTGCTACGTCACGATAAGGTTAAGCGCACTGAGCACAAGGTTAGGTATCATGTTAGGCACTTCAAATGTCTGCCTTTTGACCGTAACTTCTTCTGTAATGAAAAATCAAGGTCACTAACGACGACTACATGAGTGACCTGTGAACATGCGTCGCTTCAAATTGCCAGAGTTTGTTTTACCTCCTAAGGTTAGTCTCAATAGTAGATATATAATACGTACTATTAATTTAATATTAGTTCTCCTCCGTTATACCTTAGATGTTGTATAAAAACTAAGTCTCACACAGATCTAGTTTTTTCATATTTCCTTATTTAATATATTGGCATATTATCTTTTATTTTATGTTTCATACTATTTATAGAAACCATCAGTATTAGACTATCCTAAATACGGTCCGATGAAATGACTAGAATAATTTTACACTATTAATTAGTGTGTCATATAAAAAAAATATAGCAACATAGTTGATGAAGAGAGAGAGAAAACTCTCTTATATCATAAACTAGCTCTATGCAAGAACAAAGAAAAAAGAGGAGATTGATAGAAAAGAGAGAGAAAATAGATGATTAAATAAGAATTTATTTTAAAGAAACCATCAATTACAAATATAATTTATATACTATGAAAACTATTTAATATTATCTATCTTATGTTAGCCGTTAGGATTGCCGTAACACGTTCTGTTTTTGGCGTGGGCTCTAATGGCTAAGTTGATCCTACATGCTGGTGCTGCAATTCTTTAATTATCAACACATCATTTTCCTTCGTGATCCGAAGCACCAGCCAATCTACATCCCCCTCATCGCACAGGTCCTTCAACTCAAACAGCACACGACTTCCCCCTCGTACTTCTTGTCACACACTCCCTGTTCCAGCTTGACTTGGCTACCTCCACTAGGCACTAGCTACCATAATCATGAACTTTGCCGGGAACGCCGCCGCCGGCGACGACCAGCAGCCCCGCTCAACGACGGCAACGCACTTCCTGCTGGTACCATGGATGGCGCAGGGGCACACCATCCCCATGACCGACCTGGCGCGGCTGCTGGCCGAGCACGGCGCGCAGGTCAGCCTCGTCACCACCCCGGTGAACGCCGCCAGGATGGCCGGCTTCGTCGCCGCCGTCGAGGAGGCCGACCTGCCGGTGCAGCTGCTGAAGCTCCCCTTCCCGGCCGCCGAGTTCGGCCTGCCGGACGGGTGCGAGAACATGGACATGGTCCAGTCCAGAGACCTCTTGGGGAACTTCATCGAGGCCTGCGGCGCGCTCCGGGAGCCGCTCGCGGCGAGGCTCCGGCAGCAACGGCCGCCGCCGAGCTGCATCATATCCGACGTGATGCACTGGTGGACCGGCAGCATCGCCAGGGAGTTCGATATCCCGAAGCTTACGTTTAACGGCTCCTGTACCTTCGCATCCCTTGCCAGGTAAAAATCGTAAATAATTATAATAATTGTAGCTATTTATTCCAAACAAATAATTATAAAAAATGCCCATGCTAAATATGTAAGTGAATATAAACACCAATGACATATAACCATATGTCATTTATGTGAAAAGCGAAATAGACATACTACAACCGATAATAAAAATAGCTCGAGCAAGTTTAAAAGTAGACAACATAGAAATACAAGGAGGTTCGTACAATCGGAGAGAAGTGTATCAACACTGACATAACATGCTTATACATTTGATGCCATAATACTATCAAAGTAGGGTTACAGAGAAATAAAAAATACTAAGTAGAGTTATATTGAAAGAGGAGATAACTAAGAGAAACCGAAGTGAAAGTTGAAAAGAAAATGTAGTAGTCGTGACACATAAATATAATATTATGAAGCAGCAGTTCCAGTGACCCAGTTGGATGTAATTTAACAACTACGACCACTATCATACAGGTACATCATTTACCGCGACGATCTATTGGAGAAGGCCACAGATGAGGAAGAGATCATCACGTTCCCGGGGTTCCCTATGCCGCTTGAGTTGCCAAAGGCTAAATGCCCTGGAAGCATGTATGTTCCAGGTGTGGAGCAAATCCGTCAGAAGGTTTTCGAGGAGGAGATGCGAAGCTATGGCAAGGTCATGAACAGCTTCCAGGAGCTGGAGACTTTGTACATTGAGTCCTTTGAGCAGATGACAGGTGAAGGTCTGGACGGTAGGCCCAATGTGCCTGTGTCACAAAGACAGTAACACGATGGTTGCTAGAGGAAACAAGGCGTCGATGGATGAGGCACAGTGCTTGCAATGGCTTGACTCAAAGAATCCAGGTTCAGTGATCTTTGTCAGCTTTGGCAGTCTCGCCAGCACCGAACCTAAGCAGCTTGTTGAGCTGGGACTGGGGCTTGAAGCTTCCAAGAAACCGTTCATCTGGGTGATCAAAGCAGGAAACAAGTCTCCAGAAGTCGAGGAATGGCTTGCAGATGGGTTCGAGGAACGCATCAAAGACAGAGGCATGATCATACGGGGCTGGGCACCACAGATGTTGATCCTGTGGCACCAAGCCGTTGGAGGGTTCATGACCCACTGTGGGTGGAACTCTACGATTGAGGGCATCTGTGCGGGTGTGCCCATGATCACATGGCCACACTTCGCAGAGCAGTTTTTGAATGAGAAATTGGTGGTGGAGCTGCTGAAAACTGGGGTGGAGATTGGAGTGAAAGGAGTGACACAGTGGAGAACTGAACAAAAAGAGTTAATGGTGACAAGGAATGCTGTGGAGACAGCAGTGTCCACGCTGATGAATGATGGGGAAGCTGCAGAGGAGATGAGGATGAGAGCAAAAGACTTTGGCATAAAGGCAAGGAGAGCTTTGGAAGAGGGAGGTTCTTCCTATAACAACATAAGGCTATTGATTCAAGAAATGGGAAAGAAGCAAAATGCATCTGGTTGATACAGAATTACAGATGGGAATAAGCATTTTTTCCTGATTGTATGCATGAAGTGGAGAATCCTATTATACTATATAGTTATATGGCCTTGAACTATGGCTTTGGACCGATTTTCATCCATCAGCTCTAAAGGATTGTGTTTTACAAAATGACCAGTTTTTAAGATTTTTCAAACTTTACCAAGCTAGCATGAAACTCAAATGCATGTTTTTGGTTGTTACAACTTCAAATCGCAGCATAGAAAATGGAATCAAACATCTGAAAATGGCAGACTGGAGGGAAAAGAAGAATACCTGGTTTTTATGAGAACCAAACAGTAAAACTCCATCAGACACGATCATTTGCTTAAAAAGTGTTCAATAGCAGCAGTTGCGCACAAAAATAAGCTCCAGACCAGAATAAAGTTAACACTGCTGCAAAATATTCTTCCATGAAAATCTCTGCAAGGCTTGAAAAGCTCCAAACTAAGATATCTTGGTAAGTCCCATAGTGAATCATATACAGCAAGTTAGTAAGAAGAATTTAAAATCATCAAATAAATTCCATGGATATCACTGTTGGACTTTTAGCATATAAGAATCTGGAAAAGGAAATCTCCTCAAAAGAATAGTCTCTAATTTAAAAACTTACTACCCTCTAACCATAAAAAGAAAATAAAACAGATATGTCATCACGACATGCAACAGAACATGCAATGTTACCTTTCTTTCAAGAAGAACTTCGCCAGTACAACCATCAGTGACAGAGAGGTTTACACCAAGATATTGAAACATTGCCTCAAGGAGAGCACAACATGTATGGGCTTGCTGGAGAGTATTATCTCATTTTTAATTTCATTCCCTGGACTAGCAATTTGCTGTCAATGCTACATTTCAATTGAGATGCTTGCTGGCCATTTAAGTGACCACTTACCTAAGGATTTTCAGTTGTTTGCATGATTCATATGTAATGTGTTACCAATAGTCTTTACAAGAACAGGATCCATGTTTAAAATGATGGAAGCGTGTCCTATCCCTCACAATGACCTCCCTTTCATACAATTTAGATATCAATCTTATTGCATTGTGGCAATCCAAACAGATCCTCAAGTTCTTCACAATTCTTATTGTCATATTAGATTCCGAAGTGAGTAAAGCAAAAGCAATCGCCAACTTCTCACTGTGGTAGTAAAGAACCTTCTCTTTTTCCTCTTCCACAACTTCAACAAAGACCTCAGTTAGATCAGGCATGTAGCCAGCGCTCCTCAAATCAGTCAGCACCTTTTCCAGCTTTGAATAGATTTCTTTACTCATAGGATGAGATCTATCAGCAGCTACAAATTCATGAATTATGCCGTTCATTTCGATCATACTGCAACCAGGCTCTTTCTTGATTCCTTTATCCATCATTGATTGCCTAATCAGCCGGACATCTTTCCATCTATTAGACTTTGCATACATGTTTGACAACAAGATGTATGGAGTGCTGTTGTCTGGATCCAGCTTGAGGAGACGATCTGCTGCCAATTCACCTATTTCTGAATTATTGTGAACCCTACAAGCTGCCAACAGTGTTCCCCAGATAGTGGAGTTGGGTTTCATGGGCATTTTATCTATTGTATCCAATGCTTCTGTTAATTTCCCAGCTCGGCCTAAGACATCAATTAAGCATCCGTAATGCATCACAGTAGGGACAATCTTATAGGTCTCAGTAATGCTGAGGAAGAACTCTCGTCCTTTGTCAACCAAGCCAGCATGAGTGCAGGCAGTAAGAACACCAATGAAGGTCACCTCATCTGGAGCTTGTAAAGCCTTGAGCATTCTATAGAACATATCAATAGCCTCCTTCCCATGGCCATTCACTGCGAGACCAAGTATAATAGTGGTCCAGGTAAACTTATCTTTGTTCTGTGTCTCTTTGAATACATCCAATGCACGGTCAATGCTCCCGCACTTTGAGTACATGTCTATGAGTGCATTCCTTGTGAAAACATCCACCTTGATCCCGTACCTGCTCATGTAAATCCTTGCCCATTCCCCTGTCTCTAGAGCACCTAGCTGGGCGCAAGCAGTGACCACGCTGACCATGGTGAACTCATCTGCCCTCACCTTGCAAAACTGCATGTGACGGAACGTCTCCAATGCCTCCCTGAACCTACCAGCCTGTACATAACCATCAATCATGGCAGTCCATGCGATGGTGTCTCTTTCAGGCATATGATCAAACAGCTCCCTGGCTCGATCAACCTGGCCAGACCTCACAAGACCAGAAATTACCGACGTCCAGGACACCATGTTCCTCACCTGCATGCCCTCGAACAACACCCAGGCAGCGTCCATGTCGCCGCACTCGGCGTACATATCAACCAGCGCGTTCTCCACCCTCAGGTTGGGCAACACCCCGCTCTCCAGGACGCGCTTGTGCACCTGAATCCCCAGCAGCAGGTCCTTGCCTTTCCCGCAAGCCGAGAGCACCGACACGTAGGTGACCGGAGTGGGAATGGCGCCGGCCCTCACCATGTCCACGAAGGAGCAGCACGACAGCTCGAACCACCCGCTCCTGTTGTGACCGGAGATGAGCGCGTTCCACAGGATGGGCGTGCCACCCCTCATGGGGCACGCGTCCAGCACAGCGCGCGCCGCCGCGCCGTCACCCCTGCCCGCGTACATGACGATCAGAGAGCTCGTCGCATGGGCGTTGGACTCCATCCCGAACTTGACCACATGCGTGTGGACGGCCCCACCGACAGCCGCTCCCCGCGCCGCCGCCGCCGCCTTGAGCAAGGGAGGAAACGTGTACGCGTCGGGCCTGACCCCGCCGGCCAGCATGCTGACATAGCCCGCAACAGCGTCCTCCGGGCCATAGCCCGACACGGACGAACCCGCGGCGACGGCCGACGATGCCCAGCGCGAGCGCCCCCGGTGCGGAATTCTGTCGACCAGGACGCGGGCACATGACAGGGCACGGGCCATCAGCCTCACCCTCGCCGCCTCACCTCAGGCCTTCCCCCACCTCCACCGCATCCTCCCGCGCGCGAACAGGCAGGCAGGAACGGAGTACCCGCGCGTGGTTACCGCGCCGGCTCACCGGACGGCCGCGACCCCCACGGAATCCCAGGGAAGACGGAGGCGGTGGCTAGTCACAACCAGACACAGGCGAGGAGCGCCGCGCGATCGTCCATGCGGATCGGATCGGCCGCTTCGCTGAATCGCTTGCGGTTTGAAAGGAGGAGCAAAGCCAAGGCACGAGTCGGTAAGCCGTCCGGTGAAGTGAAAAACGCAGGGAAACTGTTTCGATCCTTAAGGGCAGTGTTCATGAGTTCGACAAAATCAGGTCGAAATTGAGATGTTTACTCCTATTTTTAAATATCGTATAAATAGTTATGAAAAATTTTAAGATTGCTAATAATATTTGGTAGAATTTGAAGTTTAAACTTGATTCGCATATCGAGAAATAGAAAACACAAATACGATGTTTGTATAGTAAGTGCCCTGTTCAAATCTAAATTTGTTTTTCGTCTCTTAACGTGTACATCGAGTTTACACTTAACTTTGATAGAGTAACATACGTCACCGTACATACGTATGCACATGTATCGTACGTACACATGTATCGGTATAATAACTATTTTTGGAGTATTTGGCCGCGTCGATGTCACCGTACATACGTATGCACATGTATCGTACGTACACACTACAATGACCCGAAGATGCAGCGCCTTGCACCGCAGTTTGTTCTCTTCGTTAATTGCTCCTACCGTATGTCCGTATGCAATAGCTACGCTGTACTGTAGACGACTACGGTGACAGGTTATCATGATTAGATTAGATCCGAGGAAAATGCTGTTCTTTAATAGATAAAGAAAATGAAATCTTGGATTTGTTTTAAAATGTGAAATAAATAATAATCAAACTAGCTACATCCTCAGTCACGCAAATACTTTATTTTTATCGCTCAAAATTTGTCGTACTAATACTTTATTTTTATAACTTGTTTTCTTTTCATTAATACTTGCACAATTAATAAACTTCGATTGGCCAAATGACACCACATAATCAATTATATATTAGAGTTAACCTAATTAATAAGAAACATCTAAGTTATTTTTCTGCACTATCTCATGAAGAATTGTTTTTAGAAAAAAAAATAGAAAAATGACTTAGGATTATCTTATTGGTGTTGCTTGATTACATATAACACGTCAGTTGTACCCGCGTTATAAAAAAGCTAAACCAAATTTGTATTTGACAGACAAATTTCGGTAAAAATCAAGGAGTACGTGTAATTTGTATTTGACACACTGCTGCCACCTGATGATTGTTTGGTTGTTTCCCTGCATTTATATCCGATCCATCCTCTTCGCGCCACTGTGCAGCAGAGCATATGAACAGTGGCTAGTTGGACATTGCAGTACGTTTTAATGATACTATTTTGATTTTTTTACTTAGCAAAAATTAATAAACGCGGGAGCAAGCAGCGCTGCACACGAGCTAGGGCTTGTTCTTGTTTATCGTTGCGTATTTGTACGCATGCACCGTCTCACACACAGGCCACAGCCCACAGCTCATATGTGCAACTCGTGTCCATTTCCATGGCTCCGTGTGTCAGTACTGACGCAGCCGCCGCCATGAAGGCGTCGTCGCAGAGCCAGAGCCCCAGGACGCCGTCGCCGCGAACCGTGGCGCAGGAGCACACGCGGTCGTCGTCGGAGCCGTGGCTCGTGGCGGCGGCGGTGGCGAGCAGCTGTGACGACTCGTGCGTCAACGACGTGGAGAACTTCGCGCGCACCGTGGCTGCGGCTAAGGCTAGGATGGGGTCTGCCGGCTCGTCGTCCCGCCCGGACATGCTGGCGTCGGTGCTGTCACACTACGCCGCCAAGTGGCTACCGGACGTGGCGGCGGCGTCGTCGTCCCCGGCCTCGTCGGCGTCCGGGCGCTTCCTGCCGCCGGGGAGCCCCATCGCCACCTGGCTCAAGAAGAGGCTCCTGCTGGAGTCCCTCGTCGCCGCGCTCCCGCCGGACCCGGCTCCCGGCGGCGGCGCGGCCGACGACGACGGCATCACGTGCGACTTCCTGCTCAAGCTGCTCCGCGCGGGGAGCATGGTGGGCGCGGACGCGGCG
>KE372775.1:380407-404905 GCA_000418225.1 Zizania latifolia | reverse complement strand
TAATTGGTTATCTTGTTCCTTGAATAAATGTCTTTTACATTGATCAGCAAGTTGATGACTTGTTTGTGAGACTCTTTGTGTTATGATGTTGTTCTAAACGATCCCTAATCTCATATCGTCATGTGGGACAGTGATGATTTATAGATTAGCACATCTGTCTGATTAATCATCATGCTTCACAGATCATAGACATAGAGATGTCAAATCAGTGATGTGGACTCATGTTGATGAATATGGAGTTGGATAGACCTACTTTGAGATACTACTGGTATTGTTATTTTACATGTGCCATCAGTTGTCATCTCAAATGGTGTACCTGCAGAGTCCTTAGACCTGAGATCATCATTGATTCTAGAATGTGTAGTAGCACACTTAGGGGCTTCCAAACACTATTCCATAACAGGGTAGTTATAAAGGTTATTTTCGGGTGTGTCACGAAACACGTCGTGGGATGTGAGCGGTCAAGATGAAATTTGCCCCTCCTACATAACGGGAGAGACGTCTCTGAGCCCCTCGAGGTAGTCGGATTGAAAAGTGCATGGCCATGCCACTATGATCAAAGAGTTGATCATGATTGAATCCACTACTTGATCGAGTGAAGTGTTGAGCTATCAACAAGGGTGGCACGAATCTCGCCTTGAGCTTGACTGATGTCGTGTGGTAAAGGGATTAGTGCGTGAGTATATCAAGGTTCAGAAAGTATGATTTTGACTTTGTATGCTTTCGTGGGTCAATATGTGCTACTAGGTACCGCTATTGATCGGTGATCCAGAAATGGTTTCCGGATAGCGGCCGTTTGCGTATGAACCTATCGGGTCGCACGCTTAAGGGGAAGGAATTCAAATCTTGTAAAGAATTGGTTCTTGTGCAAGTGGGAGATTGATGGAATTGTGCCCAAGAAAATTCTAGGGGAACCGGAAGTTCTGGATTCTGGAGCATCCAAAAGTTCTGGTAGGACCAGAAGTTCTAGGTCAAGCCCAGTATTTGATTTTCTGGACGAATCGGAAGTTCTGGCTGTAGCCAGAACTTCCGGGTCAAGAATTAATTCGATACAGAAGGTCATTTTCGGAAGTTCCAGCTAAAGCCAAAAGTTCTAGGTCAGACGAACAGATTAGATCTATTGGGCTTTAATACAGATTAAAGGCCCACGATGGGGCACTATATAAAGAGAGGTGGGGCATGCACGAAAAGGCTGCTGGTCATTGTTGCCATTGCTGCTATTGCTCCTGGTTGAGAGCCCTAACCGCCACCTCTCTTCTCTCTCCCGGATCTCGAAAGCAGTGCTAGCACGCCGGAGCGAGGTGATCCCGTCCCTGTACGTGTGGATACCGTAGAGGCACCGTTGCTGCATCGGTGCTCGTCTTTGTCCCGTGGAGTTCACTGGATCGTCTGATCGCGTCGTCTTTATCGCCGGATCACCGACGAACGAACAGAGCTGGAGAAGAGCTGCTTGAGGACGCGCTTCATCGACTCTACTTCTGCTGCCCGAGCGCGTCTCGAGGCTCAAGGTAATGATCCATGATTCCTGGGCTAACGGGGTAAAATTTTGAAATTAAACGCTAGCGTAGCCTCCCCATAACCCAACATATAGTAAGCCGTATAATGGTACCCCGGCGGTGGTGCACTCGCTAGAGGTTGGTATGTTTGTGGAGATGTACCGGTCCACATCGGGGCTGGCGGTATTAAACTTGGTACCGTATCACGCTCCAACCCATACGTCATTGGTGGCGGGATAGCTGTTATCGGTGGAGGTGTGCTCAAGGTGACTGGCGCCGATGAGATCTGCTGAAATAGACCCGTCCTTGTGGTAATTCTTGAGCAATGTGACCCGTCCATCGTCTTATTGATCAACCCATGTAGAGTATTTACTAACACACCGGATTGGTTAATCAGTGCATGACTAACCGCATCATTGACCGCGTTCTTGAATGATCTCTACGGACTTTGACTGCTGGACTCGTCTTGTAGAGTTGGAATTGGCAGTTGATTCTTCTGGATCACCCTGCGCTGAGTTATGCTAAAAGACTCCAAGCACAGCTACTGAAAATCTGCAATAGTCTGCTGCACTTCTGGTCTCTCTTCATCGGTCAAAAGTTCTAAGGTGACTGGGATGACAGCGTCCTTGGCCTGCTCGGCCTCTTTCCTGACCATGGTGCCGATGAAGAAGATTAATCTTGTTGCTTATGAAATCATCCCATTGGGCGTGCCAAGAAAGCGTGTTGACGCAAAAATCACAGGTATCCCTACATCTTTACAAAGGCCTGGGAGAGTCTGCTTAGCTCTAGTATAGGTCCTAAATAACCCGACGTTATCAGTAGGCGTGCCAGTCAATTTGACCCTGCTATTGATAAACAAACGTGAGATGTCCTAACGCTATCGGCAATAGCCTATTGACATCGGCGACGATAGCACACTTGAAAACTATGATGCATCACGAAAAGCATATGAAGTGTAATAAATCCTGTCAATCAATTCTAGTATTGACACTCCAAAACACCAATCTTTACTGTTCGAACTAAACCGATGTAGCGTAAAGACGTGTTTATCAAGAGCATGATGAACAGGACAACCCTGATTGATAGAGCAATAGATAGCTCATCGGTTAAAACTCCAATGAACATCGGACCAGCAGATCGTGCCAAATCATCTCGTATGTATCCCCATCAATGCCACGGATCAGACCCAACCGAGATAGTGTGCCGTTGACGATTGACATACGATCTAATCTAGTACGATAAGCTAAACTACCGTGATTGGTAAATATATAGATTTGATCAATAAAGTACAGTGCAAAAAAATGAATCAATGCATTACACCGATAACTTATAAACCTACTCCATCTGATCATACTATCAGACCCAACCGAGAAAGCCATGAACACATGAATCAGTTTACCAAACAGGTTATCCCCATCAAAGTTAGAGATCAGATTCAACCGATGCAGCCATAACTCCGACGGGAAATCACCCTAATGCTACGTACCTAAAGTTGGCGATGCGCCGAAGGGTTTGATTGACTGGGTTATGTGAACTTGTTATAAAGATCTCGGGTTTACATATTTATAACCGGGTAGACATGTTATCTATGGATAACATAGAATCCTAACTAACTTATTTGTTTGCTAACTGAATGAAAAACTAATCATGAAGTATCAGCCCACGCCGTGCGTAGCCCGTCTTCGCTTGTTAAGCCTCTATCAACGGCCCATCAGCCTCATTGCCTGGCTCGCCCAGCCGATGGTGCGCCGGTCCAAATTCTGGTGTCAACAAATCTATATGAATACAAGTGAGAGCAAGATTGTAAGCTGCAACTTTTATAGAGGAATATGCTAAGCAAGCAAGCTAACAAGTAGATCAAGCAATATGAAAATATAAGCTAGCAAGAACACAAATAACTCGATGGTTATTTCTCGGAGTTTGGATCCACTGATCCTACGCCTCCATTAAGGGGTCCTAAAAGGCCGAGTCTCTTTCAACCCTTTTCCTCACCAAGCACCAACCGAGGTCGAGCTTGGATTTCCACTAGATACCTCATCAAAGCCGAGGTAGAGCTTATACAAACATTTCTAGGCGCACCACAATCACTTTGGGTGCTCGTGGATCGACTCCTAGCCATCTAGGATGTAGCACCTCTAAGAGACAAATCTATTGAAAGATTTGTAGGCCCAAATCCTTGTGCTAAAGATTTTTCAAGAAAATCAACGAACTCAACCACACGAAATCTTCCAAGAAGATGAATCAAGAAGTTTGCTAAAAGATTTATGTTGCACTCTCAAATGGAATCTCAAAGATTAGCTCAAGATCTAGCTTGGGAGAGTAAAGGAGTGTGTAAGAATGTATGCTCAAGAGTTCTTGCCAGTCCAAATGAGGTTTATACCCCTCACACAAAAAGTGACCGTTTAGAATATATTTTGCAACTGTTTATCTGGATGCTCCAGACCAATCTGGATGTTCCGAGATTCAAAACCCCGGATGTTTCGGATTGAGCCAAAGGCTCTGGGCTCTAAATTAAATCCAAACAGAATAATATTTTTAGACCATCTGGACTTGTCCGGATGTTTCGAGCCTCAAAATAAATTCAACCTGTACGATATTCTAGGATCATCTGAGCTTTTCCGGATGTTTCTAGCCTCAAAATAAAATCAATCCAGAACTACATTTTTGGAGCATCTGAGCAAGTCGAGATGTTCCGACGTTAAAAATAATCTAAGACATAACACAATTTTTGGATCATCCGGATTTGTCCGGATGTTCCGGTGTGATAAAACTGTGGAAATAGAACCACATTTTTGGATGATCAGGACTAGTCTGGAGCATCTAGGCTTGCTAAAAAATTCTGATTCAAGTTTGAAAAGATCCAAAAAACATTCAAAAATATTTTTCTTTGAGCACAAAGTTTTGGAACAATTTTTCAACGTATCCTTCTTAATAGTACGACGGTCCTAGACTCAAATTCATATGTAGATTACCAATTTATGCCTTTGAGCCTATTTTGAACTAAATGGAGCTTTTCTCTAAATTTATATCAATTGCAACGCTGTTTTTCCTCTAATCTCTACATTCATCTTAGCAACACGATTATTATCTTTTGATCACTATTGTCATTAATACACCAAAATTAATTAGGGGCCTAGATGCATCAAGATGTAGGCAAGCAGACTATGGCGACGGTGGGCAGGCGGGTTGTAGCGATGGTGACTAGGGATGGCAGTCAGGTACCACGAGCATGGGTAATGCGTACCCATACCCGTACCCACAAAAAATACCCGTACCCATTACCCTCGATGGATAAAAATCCATGCCCGTACTCGATACCCACGGGCGTCATATACCCGTGGGTATACCCATTTACCCGTGTGGAGAAAACAGCAAACAACATTACAACAGTAATATTTCAGCATTCAGCACCTCATTCAACAACCAACAAGCCACAAAAACATCAATTTTGTATGAGCAAAATCAATCACCTTTATACGTTCTGGATATGAATATTTCTGGTCATCTAAATAGTAAAGTCCCTCCACAATGTTAAAATTTCCATTGTGTAAAACATTAATGAAATCGTACAACAAAATTACATTGTAAACACGAATGCTTGCCCTCAGGAATCCTAGAGACACAAAAAATCTCCTACTTACGCTTACACAGTGCGTGGGGACGGCGAAGGCGCAGCTCTGGTGACGGTGCATAGATTCAGGGTGGCGAGGTCTCGGGCCACATATCTAGGGCAGCAGTCGATGGGGGCTGGTGACGTTCGACAGATTTGAGTCTTGGGATGGCACGGGAAGTCGGGGCGGGAGGACGGCAAGGCAGAAGGGCAGAGCTTAACATCAGGGCAGGAGGGCGGCGTGGAACGTCAGGGTGGGAGGGTGACACAGAATGTCAAGGCGGGAGGGCAGCGCGGTATGCCAACGCGGCTGCACGGGACGGGGACGACACGTGATGCCGGTGTGTGAGCTGGAGACTGGAGTCACACAGTCAAGCACTTGAGCGAGGTGGAGTACTAGAGTCACGAGAGAGGGTCAGAAGGGTGGCGGTGGCAGTGTCTAGAGGGGGCTGGAGAGTTGTGGGGATGAGGGTGAACCAGTGAAGGTAGGGTTTCATTTTTTAGAATGGATTTATATATTCAGGGTAAATAGGTGAAGCTGGTATGCATAGTCAATACCCATATCCATACCCGTTTACCTATCGGATATAAGGTTTGACCCAATATCATACCTACGGGTATGAAATTAGGAGCAAACCCGACCCTAATAGGGTTTTACCCGTGGGTAAACGGGTAGACGGGTACAATTGCCATCCCTAGTGGCAACATTATTTTTTTTCAGGAGGTTGATCCAACATGGGCCAATAGTGGGAGAGCTAGAGTTTATGCACGCCAAATTACCAATGTCAATGGGGCACAAAATTCATAGGTTAAGTAAAAACTCATCATGAAGTAAACCCGTGAAACACTATCAAACTCGTCCCTCACAAAATCTGTGAATTTTAAATCAAACTCGTATTTGAATGATATAAAATCTACGAGTAAGCATAAGTAGAGATAACTAGATAAATCCACATGTTTTAAATAAAAATGTGTCCATCCTAATTTTACTCGAATACTCAAACCCATAAATTTATAGACATAAATTTAAACATAAATCTATTCCTCGGACAACTGTACGCTAGTGCCGTTTGTGAAGGTCTAGCACTAGCAGTGAAGTAGATTCGTACACCCGTATAGTTCTGGAGTTGGTCTAGATTGGGCCAAATCACTGCAGAGTGACGAAGCAAGCTGCTGGAGTTGCTGCTACAAATGGAGTTTCGTCATGTTGAGGAAATAACAAAATAGCCCATGAGTTCGCGCATCTAAGACTGTATTAATAAAGCATCCTCTTCCTCCAAAAATGAAAAATAAAACCCATGTAAAAGCAGTCTGTCACAAACTCACAATGGCAATTCATCAGGAACACTCTCTTGATGTCCCCAATCAAGTCGAGCCACCGCCATCATGTTCATTCATTTTAGTTCATGCGTTCTGTTTCAAGTGTGTTCGCTTATATACAACGCGTCAAGCCAACCCCAATACGCTAGCAATAGATTACATCACTTAACACATTCAGGCCCACAAAGCCTCATATTGGCCCATCTCACTCTAGTCTCCTTCGGCAGCATCTCACTTGGCGCTAGTCGCTGTTCACCGTCTAGCACGCCGCTAGGATCCTTGACAATCGCCTCCTCTTGTGGATTGGCTTGTCCCCAGGCTAGTGAATCTAGGAATCCCACGTGCAAATCCTTCAAGTTCTCCCAAGTAGCCTTTGTTACAACACAGTTAGTCCATTGCACCAGAACTTGATCAATTGCGGACTGTCCTGGCGAGGAGCAGCGTTGATCCAGTATGTGCCAAGGCTGTTGACCATCCGGCAGAATGGGAAACTTGCCTGTAGGTTGTACCTCCACACCATGAGCTGGTTTAAGCTGCGACACATGAAAGACTAGGTGTACATTACTGAAATCAGGAAGTTGCAATTTGTACGCCACAGTCCCAATCCTACTGATAATTTGAAAAGGTCCATAATATTTGAATGACAGTTTATGATTGCTTCGATGGCCAAGAGAGGATTGTACATAGGGTTGCATCTTCAAGTAAACCCAATCGCCAACCTCAAATTCTCAAAAACTTCTTTTCTTATTAGCTTGCCATTTCATTTGCTTCTGAGCTCGGTTCAAGTGCTGTTTCAACAATTGGTTCATCAAGTTTCTGTTAGCAAGCCATTCTGTCAATTCTGGTACCGCACATGAATCTATAACCAGTCCAAATTGCCTAGGGGAGTGGCCATACAATACTTCAAAGGGAGTTTTGCCCAGCGAAGAATGAAGTGTAGTATTGTACCAGTATTCAGCTAGGTGCAACCGCTGACACCATTTAGATGGAGTAGCATGGGTGAAGCAACGGAGGTATATCTCTAAACACTGGTTGACCCGCTCAGTTTGGCCATCGGACTGCGGACGATAAGCAGTACTCAAGTGTAGCTCAGTTCCTGATTTGTCAAATAGACATTGCCAAAACTTATTTGTAAAGATCCTATCCCGATCAGAAATAATAACCTGTGGCAAACCATGCAGCTTGTATACATTTTTCATAAAGCAATTGGCCACATCTTGTACTGTGAAGGGATGGCGAAGCTGCATAAAGTGCGCATATTTCAAAATTTTATCCATGACAACAAAGATACAGTCATAACCCCCTGAGTTCGGCAGACCCTTGATAAAATCCATAGTCATCGTTTGCCATGCTCCGTCTGGCACCAGCAATGGCTGAAGTAACCCGGAATAGCGAGAGTGATCCGGTTTAGCCTGCTGGTAGGTCGAACATGTCCTGAGTTGGCCTAATATTGTCTTTTTCATTCTAGACCATGCAAAGAGCCCCTTAAGTCTTTGGTAAGTCACTGGAAATCCAGAGTGCCCCCCCAGGACTATCATGCAAGGCAGTGATCAGTTTTTGATGAAGGAGGTTATTATCACCGACCCAAATTATGTTCTTGAATCGAATCAAACCATCTTTAAGAGTGAAATTTCGCCTGGCATGGGGATCGAGTGCCAATTCAGTTAACAACTGCACGGTATATGGGTCATTTTTGTACCCAGAAATTACCTCCTCCAACCACTTGGGTTGGCAACTTGATGCAGTAAACAATTCCACAGAGTTGTGTAATTCTAACCTGGACAGGGCATCAGCTGCTGAATTAGTGACTCCCTTGCGATAACAAATGGTATACTGTAATCCCAACAGCTCTATAAAAGCCTTGTGTTTGTTAGCATTATGCCCTATAGGCAACATGGAGATATTGTACGTGGCATACTATGTTTATAAAATAAAGTTACTATTTCATAAAATAGATTGTCATTATGGATCAACAAATACGTGATTTGTTCGTGAGACTCATAATGTGACTATTTCTAAATGATCCTAAATCGGTTTTAAGTCATATATGGAATAGATATGACTAAGATTGGCATGTGTATTGATTGATGATCATGTCTCATGGATCATGGCTATGGAGATACCAACTCAATAACATGGACATATGTTAGAGAACATGTATTGGATAGACTCACTATGAGACAATGTTGAGATCCCATTTGTCATCAGTAGGTTTTAGTAGTGTTTATATAAAATCCTTAGACCTGAAATCATCATGGTTCTTAATATATGTAGTAGCTTACTTTGGGACTACCAAACGCTACTCCGTAACTTGGTAGTTATAAAAGTAGTCATCGGGTTTGCTATGAAATATGTAGTGGGGTGTGAGTGATCAAGATAGAATTTGCCCCTTCTTACAGGAGAGATATCTCTAGACCCCTCGATGTAATGGATTATGGAAGTACATGGCCATGCTGACGTGATTAAGGAGTTAATCATAGGTTATAATCCAATATGGAGATCGAGAGAGGATCGAGCTATTGATAGGGTAGCACAAATCTCACCTTGTGCTCGATTTATACCATGAGGCAAAGGGACATGTACATATGAAATATTACAAGGTTCAGCCAATATGATCTTTACGTATACTTGGATTAATATGTTTTACTAGAAGCCACTATTAATGGAGTATTGGAAAGGAGCTTCCATATGTTAACCAAGCTATACGTGAACCTACAGGATCACGCACTTAACAGGTTGGAATATTAGATTCGAATATGATTCGAATTGGGCTTAATATAGATAAAGATCCACACTACTACAGAAAACCCTATTAGTGACGGGCAAATCTTCCATCACTCTTATCGTGTCAGTGATGTAATATCATTAGTGATGGGTGTTTACCCATCACTAAAGGGTCAACCTTTAGTGACGGGTGGCAATATTCATCCATCACTAAAGGGGGGCCTATCGGCTCACTTGTTATGGCCCTTTAGTGACGGGTTGTAATGTCAACCATCACTAAAGGGCCCTTTAGTGACGGGTGATTATTGTCACACATCACTAATATTATGGTTATTTTTTAAAAAAATAATTGTTTTTAGGCTGCATCCTGAATCAAAGCCAGGATTTGGTAGCCAACATATCTAACATTCTAAAGCACATCACAGACAATTCATCACAGAACACAAACAATTCATCACAGAATATTTATAACCAAATTAATATCAGATATATTAATTTCTGACTCATTATCTCGAAGAAATTGCATGGCTACAACAAAGTTTCATAGGAGCATTCCCTAACTTCTAACTTCTAGCTAACTTCTAACTTTCACTAGGATATTACCTAAGAGCGATATCAAGAGCTTGAATAGTGTCTTGTGGAGACTCTCTCTGTCCACCCGCCATGAATTGCTTAAGGCTATACATGTATAGTTTTGTAGCCTCTTTTATGATCACCATGTACTCCTTCTCTCTGAAAAAAAGAATCAGTACAACATGCCCCATGGTTATTAGTGCAAAAAGGAAGATGGATAGGAAGATATCATACCCTAGGTTTACACCACATATATGACAGCCTCAATTGCACCATTATTGATGTTAAAATGGAAGGCGCATACTATGCTAACTTCTAACACATTATCTCGAAGAAATTGGCTAAAACCAGTAGTTAGGTAGCACCATCCATCTGTGGATTTATGTATTATAATTGGGACTATCTCAGACCCTGCTGCTGTCACTTGAATCTCGGTGGTCTGCTGATGTAGGTGAGGTGTGATGTACTTCTCACAGTACTGCCTTGAAAAGTACTATAACAATAAAATTTAAAGAAAGATAGTTAGACAAAGCCAAGTGCATAGATGATCGAGTTAACCATCGACATGTGCAAATAGCTTACCACCGATTTCTTGTTGATGATTGAGTTATTTATTATGCAGACATATAACTGAGTCTTAGAGGATAAACCTGTCGAGATGTCTTGCAGGAGAGCCTTCCTTGCTGGAGTTACATCTGTTGGATTGCCAAATTAACAAATATGCTTCAATTGGTCCATTTGGTCAGTGTCGACCTCCCTAGCTATCTGCTTCCTCTTCTTCTTCGCAACATTGCTAGGACCCTCCCCTAACATTATAAAAACCAATTTAAGTACATAAATAAAATATGCATGTCTAGTAAGTAATATTAGTTTGCTATAGATACCACTATCGTTGTCCTCCACTTTTATAGCAGTTGCGGTCTTCTCATCACCAAAGTTAGTGTAAAATTTGCCCATAACAGTCAATGGGGCATGTCCCATTGTTATTACCACATAGTCCCATTGTGTTAGGCTGGCTCTTTTACTAAACGTGGGCCACCCTTTGTGGAGGCATACCCTGCCTCCACAGCTCGTAACCTCAACCTCACTGGTGCACCCATCTCCTGTTAATATCTTAAGGGTGTCACTAGCGTGAATATTATTGATATCGCTAAAGTTTTTTGATAGAAACTACAATAGTAAGATAATATCGTATCAGTTTGTTAGTTTTATTAGCACATAAATATAATGTGTAATGTACAATGTATAAACTTGATGACGTCAGCCGTTGACATAATGATTGATCTTTATGAGGCAACTATCAGGAACATAAGTTGGTACCATATGGATCCGCCTACTACTAGAAACACGTTGTCTAGCGGGAGTGCCCTATTGATTACTTGGAAGGCTTGCCATGTCCCTAACTCATGTTATATTTGACAACGATATAAAAAGTACAATAATACTTGCGTAAACCCTAATAAACAAACCCTCATACTAATAGCCTTCTCTTCATTGAGTTATTCATAAAGCAACATATTCACAAAGCAACATATTCACAAAGTAACATATTCACGAAAGCAACATATTCACTAAGCAACATATTCACAAAGCAACATATATATTAACAAAGCAACAAACCCTAGCCTCCACGGAGGAGTAGGAGTAGGAGGAGGAGGTTGAGGAGGACCTTAGGAGAAAGATGCATGAGACGAGGCAGCGGCGAGGAGGGTCGGTGACGGAAGAGGAGACCGACAGAGGAGGCCGCGATGGGATGGAGACCAGCGGAGGAGGCTACGATGGGACGGAGGTCGCGATGGTGGAGGAGATCGACGGCAGAACGCGTGGAGCGCGATGGTGGAACGATGATGGAGGAGAAGGTGTGGCTGCTAGGGTTTAGGGTTCTGCGTGATATGAAAACGTTCTGTTGGAGACCGTCTATTTATAAACATCATCAGTGATGGGTGATAGTTTCTGCCCGTCACATTAGTGACAAGCAGAAACTACCGCCAGTCACTGGATCAGTAGTGACAAGCGGTATTTTCCGTCCATCACTAATGCTTCGACCCATTAGTGATGGGTGGCAATGCAACCCGTTACTAATTAGGGTGCCCCCTCTTTAGTGACGGGCCACATTACGAGCCATCACTAATAAGGCAACATCACTAACGTGTTCAAAACGGTCTGTCACTAAAAGTATATTAGTGACATGCATAATTTATCCATCAGAAAAGCTCTGTCATTAAAAACTATTTTTGGCGTAGTACCAAATGGTTTGGATAGAGATCCGAACAGAACGGATAGGGATCCGAGTAGAGTCCTGGTTAGATTCGGGAGAGCCCAAGATAGGACGTCTATATATATGAGGGTGTAGGGCGCAGGGAAGCTAAGCTTTTGCCTCGCATGTTGATGCGTTTCTTGTGCTAAATTATTAGCCACCAAGAGCAAACCCAGCCGCCACATCTCAAGCCCAACCACCTCGCTGACCGCCCAGGTGCTAGTACACCACCGGCAGACGTTCCCACCATGGATGTGTGGATACCAGTAGAGGCATTGCTATTTTGCTTTGCATCGGTGTCGCTAATCGGCATTGGCATCGGCATCATTGATTGGATCAGTGGTATCATCGGCTACTTCTTAAGGACCGTCATCGGCTTGAAGGAGGAGTCCTCAAGAGAAATCCTCGGGAGTTCCTGAGGACGTTGATCGGCTTCTCTAGGACATTCGTCGGATCCCCAAGAATGTTGATCGGCTCCCGACCACATCGGCATGCTCGAGTTGGATCGGCTCGCTACTCCAACTCTCCTTCCACTGCACTGCGTGCCTGAGGTAACAATCTATGGTTCCTCTCTAAGCAAGATATCCTGGTGTGCGTAATAGAAAATTTTTGTTTCAGGCTAGCGTAGCCTCCACGTTCCCCAACAGTGTTGCCAAGGGGTCACGAATTTCTGCTCAGTTAAGTGTGTCAGGCTTTTGTGATCAGTTAATATGGTCGACTTAGCATGTTGTAAATAGGGGCGCCTGCGATCCACTGCCAATAAAATCTCCACACATTCTTTTTCATATGTAGATAGCCCTTTAGTTCTACACCCTAGTGCCTTACTAATGAAGGCTAAAGGGTGCCCTTCTTGTGACAGCACAGCTCCAATGCCTACTTTACTAGCATCCATTTTAATGGTGAATCTCTTGAAAAAGTCTGGAAGGGCTAGGACTTGCGCACTGGTTAGAGCTTCCTTCAAAGTCACAAAAGCATTTTCAGCTTCCGTAGTCCAGCTCAATGATGCTCCCTTCTTGAGCAGATTAGTGAGAGGTCTGCTGACTACACCAAAAATTATGATGAATTTTCTATAGTAGCCAGCCAATCCAAGGAATCCTCTCAATTTTTTTAATGTATGAGGTCTAGGCCAATTAACAATAGCCTTGATTTTCTCCTGGTCATTAGAAACACCATCAGCACTGATTACATGCCCTAGGTAGGATAAACTTCCTTGACCAAATAAACATTTGCTAAACTTGATCTTCCATTGATGCTTCCTTAGTAAACTAAGCATTTCGGTGAGATGTATAACATGAGATTGCAAGGTTAGGTTGTATACAAGTATGTCATCAAAAAATACTAAGGCAAACTTGCGTAGGACAGGAGCTAAGGTACTATTCATAACCTCCTGAAATATTCCTGGTGCACCTGTGAGGCCAAAGGATATTACCTTGTATTCATAATGTCATGTATGCGCTAAGAATGTTGTTTTATGTTCATCTCCTTCCTTCATTCTTATTTGGTGATATCCAGATCTTAAGTCTAGCTTAGATAATATCTTTGATCCCTGGAGCTCATCTAATAATTCATCAATAACAGGCATGGGATACTTACTTTTGACAGTGATGTCATTCAGTTGCCTATAATCTACCACCATTCTCCATGTACCATCCTTCTTTTTGACAAGTAGGACAAGGGACAAAAATGCACTGGTGCTGTTTTGAATCACTCCTAAGGCTAACATTTCTTTAACTTGCCTCT
Source organism: Zizania latifolia (assembly GCA_000418225.1). Lineage (NCBI taxonomy): Eukaryota > Viridiplantae > Streptophyta > Magnoliopsida > Poales > Poaceae > Zizania > Zizania latifolia. The sequence goes on along the minus strand of KE372775.1, from coordinate 391,185 downwards.
CAATCTCCTCATTTTGTGCTGGGTTATATCTGTAAGGCCTGATATTCACTGGTTTAGCTCCTTCAATTAGTGGAATCTTGTGATCACAATACCTTGGTGGTGGTAAACCTTTTGGTTCTTCAAACAGATCTTGGAATGACTCCACTATTGTTTTAATTTCCGTATAAATAATGCCTTCTACTCTCTTACTCATTTCACATAAATAAGCATACCATATATAACAGTGAATCAGACTTGAACATGCCCTTGATCTGACCCATAGTTATGGCTAAGCAATTGTTCAACCTTGGAACCACTCCTTGAACCTTGATGGACTGCTGCTAATGCTGGAATTCTATGGTTTTGTTAACCCAATCAATTTGCATAGGGCTGAATCTCTGCAACCAATCCATCCCAAGTATCACTCCATAACTTCCTAATGGCAGCAGCCTGAAATTACTTATGTATTTCCTGCCTTGCATCCACCATGGACAATCAACAATTTCCTTGCTGCAATGAAGATAACCACTATTAGCAATCCTGACCGGTATGACTTGGCTCATTTGACTTACTCCTGTCAGTTTGCTGCCCAGTTGCTCATCAATGAAGGAGTATGTACTTTCTGAGTCTACCGGCATTAGCACTTCATAGCCTTGTATCCAGCCCTAGATTCTAATTGATTGAGTGGATTCGGTACCCACTAATACTTGATGAGATATGGCCATTAGTGATCCTTCTTCCTGATTAACTTGCCCTTCCATGTCTAAATTTAGGTCCTGATCAACCTGAATAGCATGTAATAGCTCTTCTACAACATGTAACTGAATGGATGAACCACATTTGTGTTCCCTGCTCCATTTTCCCTACATGTAAAGCATAATCCCTTAGCTCTTCTGTATGATTTCAGTGCGGATAATCTATCATCCCTAGAATTCCATTTACTTGTTTCTGCTACTCTTTTCTCCTCAGGTGATGATGAAGATGAAATAGCCCGAGCTGGTGGTGGCAAGGGTAATGGATGACTTCTGGCTAGTTGTTTACTGACAGATGGACTAAAATTACTTTGCCACTCCTTTTTCCTGCATCCTTCAAGTGCTTTCTCCTGTAAAAAGGCTAGAGCACAAGCAGCATCAAGATCTCTTGGCCTTTGGACCATTACTACTGCTCTAATTTTTATATGCCAATAATTGATGCATTAATCCATCGAATCTTTCTACATACTCAGCCACAGTTCCTTCTTGCTTCACAACAAACCATTGTCTGATTAAGGTTTGATGATGATCTCTGCTAAATCTTGCACATACCTTGTCACAAAGCCCTTCCTCCCATGAAATTCCCACCAATTGAGGTCTAACCGATTGCAACCAGAAAGCTGCATTCCCCACAAAACTCAGAGTGGCCAGTTTAACCCAGTGTCCAGGATGAATGCAATAGGTATCAAAGTATGTTTCACAGTTTTCCCCCACATCTGAGGATTGTCCCCGTCAAATTGTGGTCAATTCATTGCAGCCAGTGACCCATAACCAACAAAACTCCCAAAATTCTGCTATGCTGAAGAGGATTTCCCATTTCCAACCCACTGGTAGCAAAAGTTTGGTGGCCAAAAGCAGAATTGAACGGATGAGGGCTAAGTGTTACCTCCGATTGAATTCCTTCCTCCTTGAGATTCCTGGAAGCGTCAAATATTCCAACGCCCGACGCCAAGCTTCTTTGGGACCCGATCGTCTCGAATCCTCTGCCTTCATCCGATTCCTTGTTGTTTTCCAACCGATCTATTAGAGAGATTATCTCCTTCCTTGTTTAGATTATCTCCTCCCCTATTTTCATGGCTGGCGGTTGAGTCTCTCCCACCTGGCCCTTTCCTTTTGTGCCTAATCTCCCGGATCTCCTCCCTGATCCTGCTGCTATAAATCAGGTAGAGGGATTCTCGGTAGAGGTCTATATATATTGTACTTCTACTATCCATGCAATACAAGCAATATCTTCTATCATGGTATCAGGAGACTGGCATGATCTTGTGACTCATCGCTTCCGCTACACCCTCCTGCCTACCTGCGTCGCCTCTCTGTCGCGTCGCAGCCATGCAACCTGGCAACCCTCCGCCCGCTTCCACCGCTGCCGATGACCATCAGCGCGTCGAGGACGCGGCCACTCGGGAGAAGGCCCGCCAGGAGCTGGTTTGCGCCGCCGATGAGTTCGCCAAGGCTGCTGCCGCCGCCCAGGCTCGCGTTCACGCTGCTCTGGACGCCCTTGCGAGGGAACGCCAGACCGCTGCCAACCTCGAGCGCGCTGCGGCCGCTGCTCATTCTGCTGCCTTCCCACCCGACGACGGCGGCGCCCGCGACGATGACAGCGTGGTCGATGACCTCGATGTCCACAACTACGAGACCGCCACCATCGCAAATCTCCACGCACAAGCAAAGGGCGTCCAGAACATCCTGGCCTCGTGCCCGTGACTCTGGACCCCTCTCCTCCCACTACAACCGTTGGCGGGATCTTATCCTCCTCGCCCTGGAGCGGTACGCCCTCGCCGACCACGTCCTCTTCGACACTGCCTTCCCCAACGTGCCATCCTGGCGCCGCATGGATGCCGTCGTCCTATCGTGGGTGCTGGGCACACTCTCCCCCGAGCTGATGGAGTCCGCCCGCACACGCAACGGCACTGCTCGCCGCGCTTGGCTCACTGTCGAGGCGCTGTTCCTCGGCAACCGTGAAGCTCGCGCTCTTCGCCTCGACGCCGAATTTCGTGTCTTTATGCAGGGCGACCTCTCTATCGACGCCTACTATCGAAAGATGAAGGGCATGGCTGATGCTCTCGGCATCCTCAGCGAGATCGTCCATGACCGCACCCTCATCCTCAACATGCTGCGCGGCCTCAAGGAGAAATTTGCCCACATGAAGGCCCACTTCAAGCGCTCCAAGCCGTTCCCCTCCTTCGAGGAGGTCCGCAACGACCTCATCCTCGAGGAGATCGACTCCAGTGCGCCAACACCATCTCTAGAGACCGCCCTCGTCGGTGTCGCTACTCTGGGGTGGGCTTCAGGCGGGCCTGCTCCCCCTGGCACTCCCTCCACCGGTGTCCTGGCGATGTCACATGGTGGTTCCACCAACCAACCGGCGCCCTCTAGCAACACCGGCGGCGGCCATTCCGGAGGAGGCGGCAATACTAGGGGAGGTCACCGACGCCGTCGTGGAAACAGTGGCGACAGTGGCAAGACCACGACGCCGTGGCCCTCCATCTACAACCCTTGGACCGGACAAATTACCATGTGGCCCGGGCCGCAGCAACGTGGTGGCCAGACCCCTGGTCCTACGCCGCGTGCGCCAGCACCACAGGCTCTCCTGGCTGCCCCGGCGCCCTACACCTTCCCGCCGGCCAACTTCGCTCAGTTCGCCCCTGGCCCTTTACTGCCGACACCTTTCGGGCCTGTTCAGCAGCACCTTATGCCAACTCCTCAGCCAGCCGCGGTGCCCACTACCTCGCCATGGTCCGGAGGTTGGGATCAGCAGTCCCTCGCCAGCAACTTCAGCACCATGACCCTCACTCCTCCCGGTGCAACCGATTGGATCATGGACTCCGGCGCCTCCAGTCATATGACTCCCGACACTGGTATCATCTCCTGGTTTCACCCACCCCGCTCCTCCTTCATTGTTGTTGGCAATGGATCCACTCTACCTGTCACAGCTTCTGGCCATTCTGTTCTACCGGGTCCCTTTTATCTTAATAATATTCTTGTTGCACCTGATATCATTAAAAACCTCATTTCTGTTCGTCGGTTCACTATTGACAATAATTGTTCTGTCGAATTTGACCCGTTTGGCCTCTCTGTGAAGGATCTCAACTCCAGGAGCGTGATCGCTCTAGGTGCAATAGTTCCAGGCCCCTCTACACTCTGACCGTCCCAGTGAGTTCCACGGAGTCATACGCTCTAGTTGCTGCCCCACCCTTCACCACTTGGCATCGTCGCCTTGGGCACCCTGGACATGAGGCTCTATCTAAGCTCGCTAGTACCTCTGCTATCAGTTGGAATAAAAATCCTGGTGACTCCCTTTGTCATGCTTGCCAGGTCGGGCGTCACATTAGATTACCTTTTGGAACCTCCTCTTCATGAGCTCTTAAGAATTTTGATTTGATTCGTTGTGATTTGTGGACCTCTCTTGTTAACAGTATATCCGGTTACAAATATTCCCTCTTCGACTCAAATCAGAAACCTTTTCTACACTAGCTAACTTTTTTTCTTATGTGAAGACGCAGTTCAGTTGCACCATTCGGAGCATTCAGTGTGATAATGGTCGCGAATTTGATAATTCCACAGCTCGCACCTTCTTTCTCACCAATGGCGTCCTGCTTCGGATGTCGTGCCCCTACACGTCCTCTCAAAATGGTAAAGCTGAGCGTATGATCTGTTCCATCAATAACATCATAAGTTCCTTGCTTTTTCAGGCCTCCCTTGCCCCGACATATTGGGTTGAAGGCCTCCACACCGCCACATATCTCATCAATCTTCTACCCACTAAAACTCTGGCTCTTGGCACCCCACACTTTGCCTTTTTGGCTCTCATCCCTCATATGACCACCTCCGTGTGTTCGGCTGTGCATGCTACCCCAACATGTCCGCCACTGCGCCTCACAAACTTGCTCCCCGGTCAAGTCTTTGCGTCTTTCTCGGCTACTCTAGTAACCACAAGGGTTATCCCTACTTGGAACTGTCATCAAATAGAATTGTCATTTCCCGCCATGTGGTCTTCGATGAGACATGCTTCCCGCTAGCAGGCTCTCAGGCACGGATCACTGACCTTGATTTTTTATCTAAGTTTGAGGCCTCGGTCTTTCCGATCCATCCCTCACCTGTAGGAACTCGTCCCGCCTCGCCTGGTACCGCCACGGCTACTGATGATCCAGGCCTACAGCATCCGGAGCCACCCCTGCCAACCGTGCCTCTCACGGTCCCATCCGCGCCACGCGCGGCCATGGCTGCGTCGCTCCCGCCACGCGCGGCCACGATTGCATCGCCTTCAACCGCGCCATGCGCGGCCATGGCGTCTCCCTCACCCGTGCCACGCGCGACCATGATGGCGCCGCCTTCTCCCATGACAAGTGTGGTCTCGTCCCCTATGCCCCGCACGGACTCACCACCAATGACTCTCGGAGCACCGACTGCGCCTCTGCTGGTTTACAGTCGCCGTCCTCGCCCTGCCACTGCTGCGCCCATCCCAATTTCACGGCCCGTGGCTCATGCTCCTACTCAACTTCCACCGGGTGCTGTCCCCATCACCACGGTGGTTAACCAGCACGACATGGCCACCTGCGGCAAGTCTGGCTTTCGGCTACCGGTAGCTTTTAGTGCCATGGCGCTCTCGCCTATTCCAAAGACCTATCGCAGCGCCCTCGCCGATCCTCACTGGTGACATGCGATGGAAGAGGAGTACAACGCCTTGCTCTCCAACAACACGTGGGATCTAATCCCACGTCCTTCTAGCGCCAACATCGTCATCGGCAAGTGGATTTTCCGGCACAAGTTCCATGCTGATGGTACCCTCGACAGATATAAGGCACGTTGGGTCCTCTGTGGCTTCACCCAGCACCCCGGTGTGGACTATGACGAGACCTTCAGCCCGGTGGTCAAGCCTACGACTGTTCGTACTATCTTGTCCCTGGCACTCTCTCAGCACTGGCCGATTCACCAGCTCGATGTCAAGAATGCTTTCTTGCATGGCACTCTCACTGAGATAGTCTACTGCTCCTAGCCGATAGGTTTTGTTGATTCTGCTCAGCCACATGCTGTCTGCCACCTCAATAAATCCCTATATGGTCTGAAGCAGGCGCCTCACGCATGGTATAGTCGCTTTGCTGCACACTTGCTCTAGTTGGGATTCATTGAGGCCAAGTTTGACACTTCTTTGTTCATCTATCACCACGGGACCGATAGAGCATACTTACTTCTCTATGTGGACGACATCGTTCTCACTACCTCTAGCCAAGATCTCCTTCGTCGCATCATCACTGCACTTCAGAAGGAATTCTCCATGAAGGATCTCGGTGTCCTCCACCACTTTCTGGGTATACCTGTTCAGCAGTGTTCTAAGGGCCTCTTTCTTTCTCAACGGCAGTATACTCTGGATGTACTTGAGCATGCTGGCATGACCAACTGTAAGCCATGTAGTACCCCCGTTGACACACATGCCAAGGTCTCCACCGCTGGTGCACCTGTCAGCGACTCCACTCAGTACCGCAGTTTAGTTGGTGCGTTGCAGTACCTCACCTTCACTCAGCCCGACATCTCTTGTGCCGTCCAGCAGGTGTGTCTCCACATGCATGATCCCCGTGACATCCACCTATCTGCAGTGAAACGCATCTTACGCTATCTGCAAGGGACTACTGGTCATGGCCTTCTTCTGCGACCATCGATGACTTCTGCGCTGATCGTCTACACCGATGCTGATTGGGCCGGTTGCCCGGACACTCGCAAGTCTACTTCCGGATACGCTATGTTCCTATGTGACAACCTGGTCTCCTGGTCCTCCAAGCGGCAAAACACGGTTTCCCGCTCTAGTGCTGAGGCTGAATACCGAGCAGTCGTGAATGGAGTGGCTGAGGCTTGCTGGCTTCGACAACTGCTAGAGGAACTTCATAGTCCCCTGACAAAGAGCACTTTGGTCTACTGTGATAATGTCAGTGCTGTCTATTTATCAACAAAACGGTTCAGCATCAGTGGACGAAGCATGTCGACATCGACCTCCACTTCATCCGCGAGCGCGTTGCCATTGGTGATGTCCGCGTTCTCCATGTGCTGACGACATCCCAGTTTGCTGATATCTTTACCAAAGGGCTGATGGAATTATGCCCAAGAAAATTCTGGGGGAACCAGAAGTTCCGGCTGTAGCCAGAAATTCTGGGTTCTGGAGCATCCAGAAGTTCTGGTAGGACCAGAAGTTCTCGGTCAGTCCCAGAGTTTGATTTTCTAGACGAACCAGAAGTTCCGGCTGGAGTTGGAAGTTCCGAGTTCTGGACGAACCGGAAGTTCCGGTTGTACCGAAAGTTCTGGGTTGAGAATTAATTTGATACAGAAGGTCTATTTCGGAAGTTCCGGATAGGATCCGGAAGGACCGCGTGAACAGATTAGATCTGTTGGACTTTAATGCGGATTAAAGGCCCACGATGGTGCACTATATAAAGAGGGGTGGGGCTAGCACGTGAAGGCTGCTGTTCATTGTTACTTCACCCAAACCCTAGCCGCCACCCTCTCTCTCCTCGAGGCTCATGGGTTGTGGTTGATCTCTTCTCGATCTCGCAAGCGGTGCTAGCACACTAGCGCGAGGTGATTCCATCCCTGTACGTGTGGATATCGTAGAGGCACCGTTGCTGTATCGGTGCTATTCTTTTTCCTTTGAGATCACCGGATTACGCCGACTTCGTCGTTGATGAACGGACGAAGCCGTGAGGAGCAACTCGAGGACGCGCTTCATCGACTCTATTTCCGCTGCCCGAGGGTGTCTCGAGGCTCAAGGTAACGATCCATGATCCCATTACACGCATGATTCCTGGGATAACGGGGTAAATTTTTTAAATTAAGCGCTAGCGTAGCCTCCCCATAACCCAATAGTGGTATCAGAGCTTACGTGCATAGTGTTCGATCTGGATCGATCACATATGATGATATGTGATGGAAATAGATTGGATCTATTGTTTTTGTCGTCGGATTTCCGGAAGTTCTGGTTGGACCGGAAGTTCCGGGCCGAAATAGTTTTTGATACAGAATATTATTTTCGGAAGTTCCGGGTATGACTCGAAAGTTCTGGGTCCGGAAGTTTCGGTTGGACCGGAAGTTCCGCATAGAAATAAATTCCATACAGAAGGTTATTTTCGGAAGTTCCGAGTGTGACTCGGAACTTTTGGGCCAAAAATAAATTCGAGTCAGAAGGTTGATTTCGGAAGTTCCGGCCCTGAGTCGGAAGTTCCGGTCCCTTCGACCGAAAGTTCCGGCTAAGCCGGAAGTTCCGGGTCTGTTTTCAGTTGCGCATAGTCTCCACCTAACTTGTTTTTGCAGAGAATGTTGTGACTGGTATGGCCTTACAAAGTGTATGATACGCGCTTGTAATAACATGGCCTGCGTGTCATGGTTGATTGCAGCCCAAGGCTGTTCAAATGTTGTATGACCTACGCGTCGACATGTGATGCTTCAACTCATGTAATTAGTATAGCACTATTAGTTGTAATAGGCTGATACAGGTTCATGGAGGCCTGAAGCGATATGACTCGACGGACAAGAACCATGGAGATGGAGATCACCATGTGAAGGGGCCGTACTCAGTCATAGTCAATATGATTGCCTGCGATGTTTACTTATGTTCCTATCATACTATTCTTTCATGTTGTGTGTGCGATAGGCATCGTTACCCTGATAGAATAGTTTCCCTCAGAAAATTAAGTATTGATGCTCTTTCCAATAGCTACACCTACTAAGATTGTGATCACTGTATGGTGGGTCTATCAAAGCAGGGTGCCATCTTTTATCTCAATCAGTTAGGGTGGTGTCAGACACCACATGTATAGTATTGGTTGACTTAACAAAGCTATCAAAACGGTTTTGGGCTTTAGGGCATGGAGTTTAGTGTCGGACATTGGATGTCACCTCAACGAACAAGAGTCACATATGATGTGATTAGCAAGGTGTTGCTTACCTATGTCACTAATCTTCTAGCAGTGATGCCAAAGCTCACTAGGAGTTAGTCGACTATGGATCTTGTCCCACAATGTGTCGTTAGAGGGAAAGCGATCATTTTTCATATCGTGGTATATCTTTTATTTGATAGAAGATCAATATAGCATAGTGCTGAACCTTGTATTTTGTTGTAGATCATGGCACCTACTGCGAAGAACACTTCATTTTTTAACCTGCGACACATTCTTGAAAGAGAAAAATTGTCTGGAACAAATTTTATAGACTGGTACAGGAATATGAGAATTGTTCTTAAACAAGAAAACAAGGATTACATTCTAGAGAAACCTCATCCTGATGAACTGAAGGATGATACGCCACTGGCTGAGAGGCGGGCTTATGAGAAGCACGCTAGTGATTCAGTGGATGTCAACTGTCTCATGCTGGCCTGCATGTCCTCTGAGCTGCAAAAGCAATATGAGGACAAAGACGCCTACGATATGATCATTGGGTTGAAGGGCATGTTTGAGAACCAAGCGAGGACCGAGAGGTATAATGTCTCTAAGTCTTTGTTTGGGTGCAGGTTGGCAGAGGGCAGTCCTGTGAGTCCTCATGTGATCAAGATGATTGGTTACGTGGAGAACTTGTAGAAACTTGGCTATAAGCTTGATGATGACTTGGCCACAGATGTGATACTTTAGTCGCTCCCTGTGAGCATCGAGCCATTTATTATGAATTTTCATATGAATGGCATGAAGAAAACATTGGCTCAGTTACATGGCATGCTTAAGATGGCCGAGGACAGCCTCAGGAAAAATTCTAGTCATGTGATGATGGTTCAGAAGGAGAATAAAAAGAGGAACCGAAAGGGTAAGGCTAAAGCTCTAGATGCGATCTCGAGCTCCAAGTCTAACTCGGCTAGAAAGTCCAAGCTGGGTGCCACTGCTTCTGACACTTGCCACCACTGCCATAAGCCTGTCCATTGGCAGAGGAATTGCAAGTTGTACTTGGAGGAACAAAAGAAAAAAAGAGAAGTGTGACTTCTGTTTCAGGTATAAATGTTATTGAAATTTATCTTGCTACTCGTCCAAGTGATTCATGGGTATTTGATACCGGATCAATGATTCACGCTTGCAAATTGTTGCAGGGGCTGAATAGGATAAGGAAGTGTGCAAGAGGTGAATTGGATGTTCGCGTCGGCAATGGTGCAAAAGTTGCTACGTTGGCCGTCGACGTCTATTCTTTGTCGCTACCCTCAGGATTAGTTTTGGAGTTAAATAATTGTTATTTTATTCCCGCCTTAGGCAAAAACATTATCTCTTCGTCATGTTTAGAGGAAGACGGTTTTGAATTCGTAATAAAGAACAAGTGTTATTCGTTATTTTTGAATGGCATGCTCTATGGTATTTGTCCACTGGTGAATGGCTTGTATATTCTGAATCTTGAGGATACACACGTTTATAACATTAATATCAAGAAACCTCGACTAAATGATTTGAATCCTACCTATGTCTGTCATTGTCGTTTGGGTCATATAAATGAGAAGCGCATCCAAAAGCTTCATAGAGATGGACTTTTGGAGTCTTTTGATTTTAAATCATTTGACACATGTGAGTCTTGTCTACTTGGCAAAATGACTAAGACCCCTTTTACTGGTCAAAGTGAGAGGGCAAATGAGCTATTGGCCATTGTACATACTGATGTATGTGGACCAATGAGTTCTACAGCTAGAGGTGGCTTTTAGTACTTCATAACTTTTATCGATGACTTTAGTAGATTTGGTTGCATCTACTTAATGAGGCATAAGTCAGAATCCTTTGAAAAGTTCAAGGAGTTTCAGAATGAAGTACAAAATCATACTGGCAAGACAATCAAATTTCTACGATCGGATCGTGGAGGTGAATATTTGAGCCATGAGTTTAGTGATTATCTGAAGCAGTGTGGAATTGTTCCACAGCTGACTCCACTTAGCACGCCTCAGTGGAATGGGGTGTTCGAGCGGAGGAACCGAACCTTGTTGGACATGGTCCGGTCGATGATGAGTCAGGTTGATCTTCCATTGTCTTTTTGGGGACTTGCTTTAGAAACTGCTGCTTTCACGTTAAATAGAGTTCCATCTAAATCTGTAGAGAGGACACC
>KE372775.1:368466-378997 GCA_000418225.1 Zizania latifolia | reverse complement strand
TCAATGACACTGGTCGTCCAAGCAAAACCAATAAAAGGTTGAGCAAAGCCGATGGTCAAATAACAGCAACTTCGCACAGCTACAAGACAAAAGACTCGAGCTGAATGCTTGTGAATATCAGGGAGGTCTGCTCCTGGCAGAGAAGGATATTCCGTAATGAAGCGAATCAGGAACAGATTGAAGTTGGAGTTCAAAACAAAGAAATGTTCTTCGCTCAAAACACAAAGCATCGATTAATCTTGCTCGTGGATTCCTCTGGCTACGCAGAATGCGAGAATGGAATACCTACTGCACAGCAAGTTCAAAAATCAAACTGATTCATCCATGGTAAAAGATGAACAAAAGAAATAAAATTGTTTCAGCTCAAGAACAGAGCAGTAAACACGAAGAGGGATAGGGTACAGATCAAGCACAAGAATCAGCAGAAGAAAAGCATGATTTCATTGCTAGAACAGGATGAACAGTACACAAAAATCCTCTTCGAAAGTGGCGGCGGCTGCACAAGAAAGTTCTAAAGATTTCCTAGGGACCAGCACACACACATGCTCATATAGCCGCACCGAGACAGCTAGCTCATCCACTCTTTTTATAAGCCAGCTAGACACGAGAAAAGACAGAACTACCCTTAGGGTTTACAGGTTTCAGACTTAGAACCTAAAGGCAAAAGTGGAATTTCTACTTTAACTTTATTTGATGCTCCGCATAGCATAGACTTCACTACACTTCTGCACTACGCAGATTTCATCGGGGCTTTGCTTCATGTAGACTCCATCAGGGCTTCGCATCACATAGGAATTTATAACTGGCTTTGCACGTGTCTTCACTTCCAGTGTGTAAGCCAAGTTTCATCGATGCCTTCGTGTGGTTGACGGTTTTACGCTGAAACCGTCAAAGCGCTTATCACCCCTGCGCCATGTACCCGGATTAGACCACCATGACCCCGCAGCTCCTTCAGCTCGGCGACCGCTCGTCCGTGTACCTAAGTCACACATGACTAGTGCCACGACAAGTCATCCCTTCGAAGTGCCTCCCTTCGGAGTCCCCATCGAAGTGCCTCCCTTCGGAGGGCTTCATTTAGCCTCCCTTCGGAGGACCTCCCTTCAGAGGGATTTGTTCAGAACACCTCCCATCAGAGGGTCTTAGCTTATCGGCTGTTGCAATCACTCATCATCTCATATTGGAGCCATGAGGCCCACAGTCTTTACTATGGCTCCTCAGACAATGATGAACCTAAGACCTATACGGAAGCGGTGATGGGACCAGACTCTAAGAAATGGCTTGGAGCCATAAGATCCGAGTTGGAATCAATGCGAGAGAACCAAGTTTGGAACTTGGTCGATCCACCCGATGGTGTAAAAACTATTGAGTGTACATGGATTTTCAAGAAAAAGATAGACGTTGATGGAAATGTTCACATCTATAAGGCACGATTGGTGGTGAAAGGTTTCAGACAGATTTAAGGTGTTGATTATGATGAAACGTTTTCGCCCGTCGCTATGCTGAAGTCTATCCAGATCATCCTAGCAATTGCTGCATTTTATGAGTATGAGATATGGCAAATGGATATCAAGACGGCTTTCCTTAATGGAAACCTAAGTGAGGATGTGTACATGACACAGCCTGAAGGTCTTGATGATCCTAAGAATGCTGGGAAAGTTTGCAAGCTGCAAAGGTCCATTTATAGGCTGAAGCAGGCTTCTCGGAGTTGGAAGCTTCGTTTTGATGAGGTAGTCAAAGGGTTTGGCTTCATCAAGAATAAAGAAGAACCTTGTGTTTATAAAAAGGCTAGTGGGAGCTCACTTATGTTTCTGGTCTAATATGTAGATGACATATTGTTGATCGGAAATGATATTCCTATGCTAGATGCTGTCAAGGCTTCCTTGAGAAAAAGTTTCTCAATGAAAGATCTTGGAGAGGCAGCATACATCTTGGGCATAAAGATCTATAGAGATAGATCGAGAAGGTTAATTAGATTAAGCCAAAGCATGTACATTGACAATGTATTGAAATGGTTTAATATGCAGAATTCCAAGAAAGGTTTCCTGCCAATGTCACATGGTATTTCTCTCAGCAAGAGTCAGTGTCCTTCGACACCTGATGAGCTGGAGAAATGAGTGCGATCCCGTATGCCTCCGCAATCGGATCCATCATTTATGCCATGCTTTGTACGCGTCCAAATGTTTCTTATGCTCTAAGTGTTATGAGCAGATACCAGTCAAACCCGGGTGAAAGTCACTGGGCGGTTGTAAAGTGTATCCTTAAGTACTTGAGAAGAACTGAGGATGTGTTCCTGGTCTATGGTGCTGAGAAGGAGCTCGTTGTAAATGGTTACATGGATGCTAGCTTCCAAACCGACAAAGGTGATTCACGGTCACAGTCAGAATTTGTGTTCTGCCTCAATGGAGGCGCAGTGAGTTAAAAAAGTTCCAAGCAAGAAACGGTTACAGATTCAACGACAGAAGCCGAGTATATTGCAGCTTCGGAAGCTGCAAAGGAGGCAGTTTGGATTAGAAAGTTTGATTCTGAGTTGGGTGTTATCTCTAGTGCGTCCAGTCCAGTGGACCTCTATTGTGATAATAGTGGTGCCATTGCGCAAGCCAAGGAGCCTAGATCACACCAGAAGTCCAAGCACATACTACGGTGCTATCACCTGATCCGTGAGATTATAGATAGAGGTGATGTGAAGATATGTAAGGTGTACACGGATTTGAACATTGCAGATCCGTTGACGAAGCATCTCTCACAGCCCAAGCATGAGGCGCACTTGAGCTCAATGGGTATTAGATACTTGCGTGAGTGAGTCTAGTGTATGTGAGAAAAAGTGTCTTGTCTATGCTGATGTACATTTGGATAAATTGTTATCTTGTTCCTTGAATAAATGTCTTTTACATTGATCAGCAAGTTGATGACTTGTTTGTGAGACTCTTTGTGTTATGATGTTGTTCTAAACGATCCCTAATCTCATATCGTCATGTGGGACAGCGATAATTCATAGATTAGCACATATGTCTGATTGATGATCATGTTTCACTGATCATAGACATGGAGATGTCAAATCAGTGATGCGGACTCATGTTGGTGAACATGGAGTTGGATAGACCCACCTTGAGATACTGCTGGGATTGTTATTTTATATGTGCCATCAGTTGTCATCTCAAATGGTGTACCTGCAGAATCCTTAGACCTGAGATTGTCATTGATTCCAGAATGTGTAGTAGCACACTTAGGGGCTTCCAAACGCTATTCCGTAACAGGGTAGCTATAAAGGTTGCTTTCGGGTGTGTCACGAAATATGTCGTGGGATGTGAGCGGTCAAGATAGAATTTACCCCTCCTAATAATGGGAGAGACGTCTCTGGGCCCCTCGAGGTAGTTGGATTGGAAAAGTGTATGGCCATGCCACTATGATTAAAGAGTTAGTTATGATTGAATCCACTACTTGATCGAGTGAAATGTCGAGCTATCCAACAAGGGTGGCACGTATCTCGCCTTGAGCTTGACTGATGTCGTGTGGTAAAGGGATTGGTGTGTGTGTATATCAAGGTTCAGAAAGTATGATTATAACTTTATATGCTTTCGGGGGTCAATATGTGCCGTTAGGTGCCGCTATTGATCAGCTATCTGGAAAGGAGTTTTTGGGTAGTGGCCGTTTGTGTATGAACCTATCGGGTCGCACGCTTAAGGGGATGGAATTCGAATCTTGCAAAAAATTGGTTCTTGTGCAAGTGGGAGATTGATGGAATTGTGCCCAAGAAAATTCTGGGGGAACCGGAAGTTTCGGGTTCTAGACCATCCGGAAGTTCTGGTAGGACCAGAAGTTCCGGGTCAGTCCCAGTGTTCGATTTTCTGGATGAACCGAAAGTTCCGAGTTGAGAATTAATTCGATACAGAAGGTCTATTTCGGAAGTTCCGGATGGGATCCGGAAGTTCCGGATCTGGAAGTTCTGGCTATAGCCGAAAGTTCCGGACCGCGCGAACAGATTAGATCTGTTGGGCTTTAATGCGGATTAAAGGCCCATGATGGTGCACTATATAAAGAGGGGTGGGGCTAACACGTGAAGGCTGCTGTTCATTGTTACTTCACCCTAACCCTAGCCGCCACCCTCTCTCTCCTCGAGGCTCAAGGGTTGTGGTTGATCTCTTCCCGATCTCGCAAGCGGTGCTAGCACACCGGCGCGAGGTGATCCTGTCCCTATACATGTGGATCCTGTAGAGACACCGTTGCTGTATCGGTGCTGTTCTTCTTCCTTGGAGATCGCCGGATTACGTCGACTTCACCGTTGACGAACGGACGGAACCGTGAGGAGCAGCTAGAGGACTCGCTTCATCGACTCTATTTCCGCTATCCGAGGGCGTTTCGAGGCTCAAGGTAACGATCCATGATCCCATTACACGCATGGTTCCTGGGTTAACGGGGTAAATTTTTGAAATTAAGCGCTAGCGTAGCCTCCCCATAACCCAACAGGGGCTTCCCACGTCTGTTTTTTGTGAGTTTCGCTCCAGTCTTAACGTCTGTCATGTGGACGTTCCGACTGCGGGGGGCAGGGGGTATTAGAGAGATTATCTCCTTCCTTGTTTAGATTATCTCCTCCCCTATTTTTATGGCTGGCGGTTGAGTCTCTCCCGCCTGGCCCTTTCCTTTTGCGTCTAATCTCCCAAATCTCCTCCCTGATCCTGCTGCTATAAAGCAGGTAGAGGGATTCTCGGTAGAGGTCTATATATATTGTACTTCTACTATCCATGCAATACAAGCAATATCTTCTATCACGATCCACCCTGATCTGTAACCTTCCCACCACAGTATGTAGTCCTTCCACCTTCTTCTCCAGATCCGGCAACCATGACTCCATCGTGGACTTCAGAGCCAGGAATTTGGCCTTGTCTTTCTGCTCCGCCTCCGCCCTCTTCAACTCAGCTTCCTCGAGTCTCTTGATCATCAAATAAAGTTTGCTGTCCATCTCAGCCATCTTCGTCGCCTGCCTGGTGGTATATCGTGGGTAATCTAGGATCGTGAGACACTCGTCGTCCCTCTGAGTCTGGCCAACCAGATCAGGGAATTGTTTATAGGTTCCCGCAGTTGCCCGTAGGATCCGAACCCCTCCCTAGGAAATTTTACAGCCAGACCAAGAGATTGTGGATCAACGAAGCTCTGATACCAATTGTCACAAACTCACAATCGCAATTCACTAGGAACACTCTCGCGGTTGATTTCCCCAATCAAGCCGAGCCGCCGCCGCCGTGTTCATTCATTCCAGTTCATGCGTTCTGTTTCAAGTGTGTTCGCTTATATACAACGCGTCAAGCCAACCCCAATACGCCAGCAAGAGATATCACTTAACCCATTTATACCCACAAAGCCTCACATTGGGATTTGGCAGCATCTCACTTAGCGCTAGTCGCTGTTCACCGTCTGGCACGTCGCTAAGAGCCTTGACACAGTCCGAATGTTTCACTTAGAATTACATAGGATTTGTGATGTCTTTGCAAGAGATCAAATGATGAAAAAAAAAGAGAATAAACCAGGTCTTACATGAGATTTGGTTTCTATGCAATAATATTGTGTGAGAGGAGTGGTATTAACTTGTATTTGCATGTGCATTGCGTTAAGACTATCTAGTACTCACTCTATCTACAAATATAATGCGTATATGTTGTTGCCTTCTCTTTGATATAAAACTCTGATAATTAATTTTTTTTCACAATATATTACTAACAGTTATAAAATGAATATCAAGATAAAAGTGTTTCCGTATGTATAACACAAAAAATATATGTTTTTAAGTTAATTATTTTTTAAAAGTTAAAAAGATTGTCTTTTTTAAAATGATGCACGTCTGGTATTATCGTATTATTAGAAGAGAACAGGATATAGACATATTAGTGGTCTAACGCAGTTACTCGCCTCACCCGCCGCCGGCAACCTGTGTGACATCCTACAGCTAGCGATGTGGTCCGCCCTTCAATGCCTAGTTCGCCAGATAAGCCGCATCTACCGTGAAATGGGCCAAAACATTCTGCAACTTGGATTTTAAGACAAATTGATAGATCGTATTCAACATGTTATTTTCCCCCAGTTTTATGTCGCCCATCCTCGCAGCCCAATTAAAAAGCTGATAAATAATATATTTTTTGAATATTGGATATTTTTATGCTTGTATTATATAATATCTCCATTTCATAATATAAGAAAAGTTTTTTACGTGGTCTTCGATATAGAATGTTGATCATTAGTTATTTTTACTATATATATCATCAACAACAGTTGATGATAACAACATGTAAAACATATGAACTGACGTTTTCCTAGATTTTAACATAATTATGTACTGCTTGCCATGATGATATACTTATGCCCCTATCTCAAAAGCACCACTACCTGACCACAAAAAGGTGATTCCTCTCATTTCTTATATATGTCATTTTAGACTTATATATAAGAATTAAGAAATTAATTTAAATAACTTTATTATCCCTCATTTATTCTATTTTTAAAAAAGATAAGTTTTTTATTTGTGAGAGGAGCATTATCGGTGTTTTACTGAGTAGTCCACCAATGGAGTACCCAAGATGGTATTTAAGACGGTAGAGAAGTGTTGTATTCTAAGCTCTAAGTTTGACTCGAGATAACTCGAGTCAAAGAATTTAGACAGATTTAGGCCTCTCGAAGGATAATAGCCTTACATCCTATGTGTTTGTGGATTATAGATTGGATGTATGCTAAACAACTCGAGAGCATATAAAAGCGTGCCTCTTGAGATGTGTCTCACCCCTTTATATAGTCAAGGGGCGATCCGTATAGAACTAAGCTCTCACCTAAGTCGGTTCCCTAAATATTCAGGATTATGTACCGGACTCTGGTCTATTTTCTATTTATAAGGATATTTGTACATATATATCTTTTATACCAAATCCTGGTGTTTTATTTTCAGATATGTCGCTATCCTTTCTTATCGGATTCAAACTCCTGTTTATGGGTCGTACAAGATCCTAAAGCTGGCTAGACCCAATCTCGATCCGGACTGATAAAGCCAATAGCAGGGTACTCGGGGATCATATCCCCGACAGACGTCATTTATTTGACAAAGACAAATATAAAAGAAAGATTAAAAAATGTGTAAATTTTTTAAAACGGCTTATATTTAAAAGTGCTGACAAGAGTAAAACATCCTATATAAAAATCAGAGAGCCAATAGCGAATAGCTAGCCCTATAGCGAATGCTATGCTCTAGAGGCGGGATACAAAATCATTTGATTTCATAAGTTAATTATGCATATATCATGAGTTCATGACTATATCTGTACACAATAAAAACAGTGCCTGTAAGTCTGAAACACAGCATAAAAGATAGGCATAAATATATAGCATTAGCTCGTATGCTCGTGCACAAAATCTTCTTGTTTTGGTGAGATCCACAAAAAAAATTCTATACCTATATGCACTTGACTCGGCTAACTAGGTACTGGAACATTTTATTATAACAGTACTTTTCAAGGCAGTATTACGAGAAATACGTCACACCTCACCTACACCAATAGACCACAGATATCCTATTGACAGCAACAGGAGGCACACCAGTCCCAATTGCAGTGCAACAGATGAATGCTGTTACCTTACGGCTGGTTATGGCCATTTTCTGCAAGTACACAAAATAGTTATCGGCATAATTTGCGTTTTTCATTTACACATTAGCAATGATGCACTAGAGGCGACTGTGTATATACTTTAGCTTAGAACAACATCTGTTATATGTTGTAAATTATTGGTACCTATTATGATTGGCTGAAATGAAATCATCTTATGTCGCTCTTCGGTGGACATCTGAAGTGAAATGAAATGAAATTAGTTATGACCAAATTTCAAGTGAAATGAAATCCAAATTATTGTGAAAAAGTCAATTGAAATTAAATCCAATGAGTAGAATTTCAATTGAAATGAAATCCAACTTAGTTGAGTAGAATTTTAATTGAAATGGAATCTAAAGTAGTTGTGGAGAATTTTAATTGAAATGAAATCCAAATTAGTTGTAGAGAATTTTAATTGAAATGAAATCCAACTTAGTTGACTAGAATTTCCACTGAAATCAAATCCAAAATAGTTGTGAAAAAATTCAATTGAAATGAAATCCAAAATAGTTGTGAAGAGTTTTAATTGAAATAAAATCCAAATTAGTTGTGAAGAATTTCAATTGAAATGAAATACAACTTAGTTGAGTAGAATTTCAATTAAAATAAAATCCAAATTAGTTGTGCATAATTTCAATTGAAATGAAATCCAACTTACTTGATTAGAATTTTAATTGAAATGAAATCCACAATAGTTGTGAAGAATTTTAATTGAAATGAAATCCAACTTAGTTGAGAAGAATTTCAATTGAAATGAAATCTAACTTAGTTGTGGAGAATTTCAATTGAAATGGAATCTAACTTAGTTGTGAAGAATTTCAATCGAAATAAAATCCAAAATAGTTGTGAAGAATTTCAATGAAAATAAATCCAAATTAGTTGAGAAGAATTTCAATTGAAATGAAATCCAACTTAGTTGGGGAGAATTTCAATTGAAATGAAATCCAACTTAGTTATAGAGAATTTCAATTCAAATGGAATCCAAATTAGTTGAGTAGAATTTCAATCGAAATGAAATCCAAATTAGTTGCGGAGGATTTCAATTGAAATGAATTGAAATCCAATTTAGTTAACTAGAATTTTAATTGAAATAAAATCCAAAATAGTTGTGAAAAATTTCAATTGAAATGAAATCCAAATTAGTTAAGAAGAATTTCAATTGAAATAAAATCCAGCTTAGTTGGAGAGAATTTCAATTAAAATGAAATCCAACTTAGTTGAGTAGAATTTTAATTGAAATGAAATCCAAATTAGTTGAGAATAATTTGAATTGAAATGACATCCAAATTAGTTGAGAAGAATTTCAGTTGAAATAAAATCTAACTTAGTTGTAGAGAATTTCAATTGAAATAGAATCCAACTTAGTTGAATAGAATTTCAATTGAAATAAAATCCAAATTAGTTGTAAAGAATTTCAATCGAAATGAAATCCAAAATAGTTGTGAAGAATTTCAATGAAAATAAATCTAAATTGGTTGAGAAGAATTTCAATTGAAATGAAATCCAACTTAGTTGGGGAGAATTTCAATTGAAATGAAATCCAACTTAGTTGGGTAGAATTTCAATTGAAATAAAATCCAAATTAATCGTGGAGAATTTCAATTGAAATGAAATCCAACTTAGTTGTGGAGAATTTCAATCCAACTTAATTGAGTAGAATTTCAATTAAAATGAAATCTAAATTAGTTGTAAAGAATTTCAATTAAAAAGAAATCCAACTTAGTTGAGTAAAATTTCAATTGAAATAAAGTCCAAATTAGTTGAGTAGAATTTGAATTAAAATGAAATCTAAACTAGGTTTGGAGAATTTTAATTGAAATGGAATCTAAATTAGTTGATAAGAATTTAAATTAAAAAGCAAATATGTGTTTTTTTTTCATAATCATGTATCTTTAGTACCGGTGTTATTTATGGTCCGGTACTAAAGGTATCTCTAGTACCGGGTAATAAATAAAACAGGTACTAAAGGTATCTCTAGTATTGGGTAATAAATAAAACTGGTAAGAATTATTCGAAATCATTTCTTCACTAATACACACAAACACACTAAGCCGCGCACGCTAACAGACGATGAAACTGTTCTTCTCGCGTCTGCCAGCACTGTCATATTATCGTTAAACTGTTGTAATTAATTAGCTATTATATAGTTTGGACTTTTATATTATCTATTAGCTATTATATAGTTTGGACTTTTATATTTTCCACTATTTAAATGAAGTGGAGCAGTATTTAACTTAATGAAGTCTGTTGATTCTGTGAAATGTGGTGTACGTGATCATCACAAGTGAAATTTAAGTTCATTTTATAAATTTTAGTTCGGAAAAGTAAATCCAAAAACTTTATACGGTGACGATCGCTATAGTCGCTCACGTCTGTAATGAGGTTTCATGCCCGTCTCTCCTCGGAACACCCCTTGAACTTTAGTACCAGTTCTAGTAGTAAGCCGATACTAATAATGGAGCAGTTGGCTAAAATATGGTGCACGTCTCCTCGTTATCTATGCCCATCCAAATTTAGTACCGGTTTATAATGTCAATCGGTACTAAAAGGTAAAAGTTTCGTGCCTGCATCTCTTTAGGACCTAAGCCCGTCATATTTTAGTACCGGGTTGTCTTCATAACCGTTACTGAATACGCAACTATATAAGGAGGGCCATGTACTCCGTTGTTTCATGTACTACTTTCTTTCCTCATTCTTCTTTGCCGACTTATCGTCTGTTGTTCTTCCTCTTAGGTAAGTCCACTTTCGTCTTGTTCATGGTGTTCACCTTTAGCACTATATTTTGTTCATCTTACGTTTTGTTTCTGTGTTCAGTCATGTCATCTCCCTCCGCATTGTCTTCGTGGTTGTGGATGTCTCAGGAGGACTTCTCGATGACCACGAACGACTCATACATTGCACGGGTCGTG
>KE372775.1:350107-368456 GCA_000418225.1 Zizania latifolia | reverse complement strand
GGATTTGGAAGATGCTGATGGCGCCGACACAATGCTAGATGACATCGGCGACAGCGCTCCTCGGTAGGACAGCAGCGATAGCGACAGCGGTGATGGCATTAGTGGTGACGGCGGCACGACAATGGTGGCAGCGACGACATTGGCAGCGATGATAGCGGCAGCGACGACATTGATAGCGATGACGGTGGCAGTGATGACCACTACCACAAAAACAGTTTTTAGTAACGGAGCTTTATTGATAGATAAATGACATGCGTCACTAATACACTTTTAGTGATGGACCATTTTTCACACGTCAGTGATGTTGTGTTATTAGTGACGGGTCATAATGTGGCCCATCACTAAAGAGGGGACACCCTTATTAGTGATGGGTCGTATTACCACACATCACTAATGGGTCGAAGAATTAGTGATGGGCGAAAACTACTGCTCGTCACTAAAGACACCACCGATCAGTCATGACAGGCTATAGTTGCCGCCTGTCTCTAATAGCTAGATCGTTAGTGACAGGCTGCAACTATCGCCCATCACTACTGATGTATATAAATAGGCGGGTCCAACAGAACACTCCCTAAACCTTAGCGGCCATGCGTTCTCATCTACCGTCGTTCCACCATCATGCTCCACGCGTTCCACCATCGTTCTCCTCTGCCCTCGTGGCCTCCATCCTATCGCGGCCTCCTCTACCGGCCTCCGTTCTAGCGTGGCCTCTTCTGTCCATCACATCCTCCATTCCATCACCGACCCTCCTCGTTGTCGCCTCGTGTCGTGCATCTCCTCCTCCTAAGGTCCTCCTCAACCTTCCCCTCCTACTCCTACTCCTCTATTGAGGCTAGGGTTTGTTACTTGTTGCTTTGTGAATATGTTACTTTGTGAATATGTTGCTTTGTGTGACATTTAAGCTCTTTTTTGGTTTTGATAAGCTTGTTCATGCAATGATCTTATTGTTTACGTGCTACTATTATTGTTCTTATATTTTATTCATGGAATGATCCTGCATTATGTGCTCACTTTTATATAGTTTAGTCCTTTATATTTCTTTTCTTTAACATTCTTTAGGGGTAACATTTAATTAATTAGTTGTCACACAAAATATTTAGTTTTGTTTATTAGGGTTTACGCAAGTATTATTGTACTTTTTTTATTGTTGTTAAATATAACATGAATTAGCGACATGGCAAGTCCAAGTGATCAACAGGGCACTTCCGTCGGACAGCGTGCTTCCAGCAGTAGACGAGTCCCTATGGTATTATTGTACTTTTTTTCTGTCCTGTATTGCAAGTGCTATGTTTAGTTGTTGTAATCCATGTCAACAATGTAGGTACCGACTTATGTTTCTAGCAGTTGCCTCCTGAAAATCAATCATTACGTCCATGACGGATGTCACCAGGTTTATACATTGCATATTCTATTTATGTGGTAGTAAAACTAATAAACTGATGCGATATTATCTCACTGTTGTAGTTTCTAACAAAAAAGCTTTGGCGATATCAATAACATTCATGTTGATGACACTCTTAAGCTATCAATAAGAGATAGGTACACCACAGAGGTTGAGATTGTGAGCTGTGGAGGCAGGGTATGCCTTCACAAAGGATGGCCTGCATTTAGTACCCGAGTCCACCTAACAGAAGAGGAATATGTGGTACTAACAATGGGACCCCTATTATCTGTTACGGACGCTATTTACAATAACTATGGTGAAGAGAAGACCGCTCTAGCCATAAAAGTAGAGGATAGTGATAGCGATATCTATAGCAAACTGACATTACGTAGGACACTATTCAAGCTCTTGATTTTGCTCTCAGTGAATGACTAGTGGAAGTTAGAAGTTAATCTTATGGAACTTTGTTTTAGCCAATTTCTTCGAGATAATGAATTAGATGTTAATATATGTGATATTAATTTGGTTATGAATCTTCTATAATGAATTGTCTGTATTCTGCGATGAATTATCTATGATGTACTTTGAAATATTGGATATATTGGCTGCCAAATGCTAGCTTTGATTCAGGATATAGCCTAAAAACAATTATTTTTTTAAAATAACCATAATATTAGTGACGGGTGACAATAATCACCCGTCACTAAAGAACCCTTTAGTGATGGGTGACATTACGACCCGTCACTAAAGGGTCATAATAGGTGAGCCGATAGGCCCTCCTTTAATGACGGGTCAATATTGTCGCCCATCACTAAAGGTAGACTCTTTAGTGATGGGTAAACACCCGTCACTAATGATCTGTCTTCACTGACGTGATAAGAGTGACAGAATACTTGCCCGTCACTAATAGAGGTTATTACCCATCACTAATAGGGTTTTTTGTGGTAGTGGACGGCGACAGCGATGTCCGCAGTGGTGGCTCGGCATGGGGCGGAGGCAATGGCAACGGCGACGTCCGCAGTGGCATGTCGTCGGCATGGGGCAGTGGCGACACTAGTAGTATATAGTATATATATATGTGTGTGTATGTAATACCTATATAGATACGTCTCCGTGATATATATATATGTACAAATATATATATAAGTAAATATACCATATATTATATATACAAAGTGATAACCTTTATACTGTGCTCTCTAGCTTCTTTTGCCATGTGAAATGAAACAAAAAATTGCGTATGATGCAAATTAAACGAAAAAATAGCGTAAATTAAATTAAAGTTTACCCGTCTATATCAGACAGAAAAATAAATTATACTTTACCTATTATCTATCAAGAGACGAGAATTTAGCGTAAATAATTAAAACTGAAACAATGTTAATCTTTACTAGTTAACTAAGGTCACAGTAGATAACAATTGAAAAAACTATGTATTTAGCACCGGCTGAGAAGTCAAGCCGGTACTAAAGTTATGGATTTTAGTACCGGCTGTGCGTCTCAGTCGGTACTAATGCATGGAGAATTAGTCCCGGTTAAGTTGCCCACCTAGGACTAGATGGCTGTATTGGTGCCGGTTGAATAATCGGTACTAATGTGCCACCCCTTTAGTTCTAGATGGACAGTACCAGATCAAAAACCGGGACCAAAGGAGATTTACAACCGGTACTAATGACGCGTTTTGTAGTAGTGTCAACCCATATGGCCATACACATTGAGATTCTAGAGCTCCCAACATATTTTCTGGTGATTTTGAGTGTTAGGCGAAATCAGTGAGCATTTACATCAATCAGTGAGGATTGAAGGGATAATTGAATTTTTTTTGTGAAACTCCTTTTATGATGAAAAAGCACTGATATATCTAATAAAGATTTTGAAACCCATACTTGAACTTCATTGTGAACATTCAAAAAAGAGTGAATAATTTTTGTTGAGCAGCAATCTATCGAGAAAAGATAGACACACGGTATTTTTCAAATTTCCCATGCGTTTATGTTTCTTTTAATGTTTAATGGAATAATGGTTAAACACGCATGCCTGTCTGTACTCCGGTGGACTTTTTAAAATAAAAAAATGTGGTATGCCAAATGTATGATACACATGGCACAATACTAAATACTAAATCATGAGAACACTAAATATAAAATTATGGCAGTGTCACGGGTAAGCCTACGGGACCCCTCCTAAGTTGAGCAGGATCTATACTGAGTGATATGGTCAATGCAACATGGAGCTGGGCCTTGCAACTAGTCCTAGCTGTGAAAACGTTTTTTCTCTGGTGGTAGAAAAGCTTTATACGACCATGATTGCGATGAGTGTGCCCATCTAGAACGGCTAACCAAGTTAGCCATTTGATCACCTAAGCAAGATAAGAGTGTACATAGAGCACTTCAACCATCTGAGTGGTTAAGGAATTGCTCTTCGTGAGCCCTAGAAATAGGGCAAGGCTCTTGTAGAGCACTTTAACCGCATAAATGGTCGGGAGGCTACTCTCTATAGGCCCCACAAGTTAAACGGTGCATCGGGTGAAACATGATCCAAAGCAATCAGTCAACATGTATTTAATATATGTGCCTAACAAGGATCACCCCGCATTAAATGTGGGAGATCTCATTCGTTCGGTTTCATCATCACAATAAGCATCTATTCCATGAGATGGACAGGGGATGTTTTATCCAACTGCTCCAAGGCATTGACTATACAGAGACGTCTCGGGACAACAAGACATATGACAACACTACCACAGAAAATTCTATTAGTGACAGGTAATAACCTCTATTAGTGACAGGCAAGTCTTCCGTCACTCTTATCGCGTCAGTGAAGATAGATCATTAGTGACGGGTGACCCGAGATTCATAACCAAATTAATATCACATATATTAACTTCTAGCTCGTTACCTCAAAGAAATTGGCTAAAACAAAGTTCTATAAGATTAACTTCTAACTTCTAGCTAACTTCTAACTCCCACTGGGGCATTCCCTAAGAGCGATATCAAGAGCTTAAATAGTGTCCTGTGGAGATTCTCTCTATCTACCAGCCATGAATTGCTTAAAGTTATACGTGTTTAGTTTTGTAGCCTCTTTTATGGTCACCATGTACTCTTCCCTAAAGAAAAAAGAATCAGTACAATATGCACAATGGTTATCAGTGCAAAAAGGAAGATGGACAGGAAGACATTATACCCCAGGTTTACACCACATACATAACAGCCTCAATTGCACCATTGTTGTTGTTGAAATAGAAGACGCATACTGTACTAATTTCTAATACGTTATCTCGAAGAAATTGGCTAAAAGCAGTAATTAGGTAGCACCGTCCATCTATGGATTTATGCATCATAATTGGGACTGCCTCAATACTTACTGCTATCACTTAAATCTCGGTGGTCTGCTGGTGTAGGTGAGATGTGATGTACTTCTCACAATACTGTCTTGAAAAGTACTATTACAATAAAATTTGTATCAAACTGGTTAGATAAGGCCCAGTGCATATATGTAGATGTTTGCTTTTCTGATATGTGCAAAGAGCTTACCACCAACTTTTCTGATTGATTTCTAGGAGACAACTGCCAGGAACATAAGTCGGTACCTATATTGTTGACATGGATTACTACAACTAAACATAGCACTTGCACTACAGGACAGAAAAAAGTACAATAATACCATAGGGACCCGCCTACTGCTGGAAGCATGCTGTCAAGCGAAAGTGCCCTATCGATCACTTGGTCTTGCTATGTCCCTAATTCATGTTATATTTAAGAACGATAAAAAAAATAATAGTCGTGTAAACCACAAGACAAAAACACGGATTGCTCTCAGATGTTGGGCTACTAACTTAATGGCCTCCTCGCCACTAGGCTATATTTTAATTCACAGGTGTGTGTGATAACTAATTAATTAAATGTTACCCCTAAAGAATATTGAAGAAAAAGAAACGTAAAGGACCAAACTATATGAAAGTGAGCACATAATGTAGGATAATTCCATGAATAAAATATAGGAACAATAATAGTAGCATGTAATGTAATCATTGCATGAACAAACTTGTCAAAACAAAAAAGAGTCTAATTGTCACACACATCCTCATACTAATAGCCTTCTCTTCATTGAACGCATAATATAACATCATTGCATAAATAAAACAACTAAACAATACTAGTAGCACATAATATAACATCATTGCATAAACAAGCTTGTCAAAACCAAAAAAAGACCCTAAATGTCACACACATCCTCATACTAATAGCCTTCTCTTTATTGAGCTATTTATAAAATAACATATTCACAAATCAACATATTCATTAAGCAGTATATTCACAAAGCAACTTATTCACAAAGCAACAAGTAACAAACTCTAGCCTCGACGGAGGAGTAAGAGTAGGAGTAGGAGGAGTAGGAGGACCTTATGAGGAGGAGATGCACGAGACGAGGCGGCGGCGAGGAGGGTCGGCAATGGAACAGAGGTCGACAGAGGAGGCCGCGCCAGAACGGAGGCCGACGGAGGAGGCCGTGCCGAAACGGAGGCCAGCGGAGGAGGGCACGACAGGACAGAGGCCACGACGGTGGAAGAGAACGATGGCAGAATGCGTGGATCGTGACGGCAGAATGATGACGGAGGAGAACGCATGGCTACTAGGGTTTAGGGTTCTGCGCAATATGAAAACATTCTGTTGGCCCCCACCTATTTATACACATCTATAGTGACAGACGGTAACTACCGCCCGTCACTAATGATTTAGCCATTAGTGATAGGCAGCAACTATCGCCCGTCACTACTGATCGGTGGTGCCTTTAGTGACGGGAGGTAGTTTCTGCCCATCACTAATTCTTTGACCCATTAGTGATGGGTAGTAATTCGACTCATCACTAATATGGGTGCCCCCTCTTTAGTGACGGACCACATTATGACCCATCATTAATAAGGAAACATTACTGATGCGTGAAAAACGGTCTGTCACTAAAAGTGTATTAGTGACACGCGTCATTTATCCATCAATAAAGCTCTGTCACTAAAGACTATTTCTGTGTTAGTGAAAGAATATGCGATCAACATAGACAAGTTAGGTATAATGGTGATATAAGTAGCAAGTATGGTGTTATCCACCCGAGTTATAGCTCAAGTAGCATATAAAGAGTAACTATCGGTGATCTAGGAGCGAAGGTCCCTACCACCGTCTGCATTGGGTGAATTATGTCACACCTAGAAATTCTAACCATTTCCTGATGATTTATTATGTAGAAAGTACCCTCGTCTAGGAATCAGCCGAGGTACATAATAGACAATTTATTAGAAATCATAAGCATAATTATTCATGATAAAATAAATAAAGTACTTTATTACAGAGGTGGCATTGGAACATCAAAACACTAATGATAATAATAAACTATTGGGTTATGGGGAGGCTACGCTAGCGCTTAATTTTAAAAAATTTACCCCGTTAGCCTAGGAACCATGCGTATAATGGGATCATGGACCATTACCTTGAGCCTCGAGACGCGCTCGGGCAGCGGAAGTAGACTCGATGAAGCGTATCCTCGACCTGCTCCTCTTGGCTTCGTTTGTTCGTCGACGATCCGGCGATGAAGACGACACGATCCCACGATCTAGTGAACTCCACGGAAGAACGATGACGAGCACCACTATTGGAGTAGTACCTCCATGGTATCCACACGTCTAGGGATAGGATCACCTCATGCCGGTGTGCTAGCACCACTCGCGAGATCCGGGGAGATCGATCACAATGCTTTGCAATCAAGGAGAGAAGAGAGGTGGCGGCTAGGGCTCTCAACCAGGAGCATAGCGGCAGTGGCAACAATAACTGGGGCTGGCCCAGAACTTTCAGATGCTCTAGAACCCGGAACTTCTGGCCCTTAGCCAGAACTTTCAGTTCCCCCAAAATTCTCTTGAGCACAATTCCATCATAAACAACTCCTAAATAACGCGGCGACGACTCCACTCCACATGCAGACTTGACTGGGCCAGGCTCAAAAGGCGCCACCTTCATCTTCGCTGATGAACTCCACTTCTGATGGTGGGGGAAATACAAGAGTGAGTATTTTGAATACTCAACAAGTCATCCAATCGAAATAATAGTAATACACAGGGATAACAAAGAAAAGCGTAATAGGGCTAATTTGCATAAAACAGCAGTTAAAGAAAGATATAGTTTCCAAAAGTTGAACTAATTATGTTGAAACCTTAAAACAGAATTAACCATTCACTGAATAACTCTACCAGAGTTATCAGGCCCAAAACCAACCTTACAACTCTATACCAGAGTAACTAGGTTAAACAGAAAGTAGACATCAGATTAAATTAAGTAACAGTAGGACTAATCACGAAAAGCATTGCGTAGCCTACCCTTAATCGTGGGCACGACTATTCAAATAGTTTTACTCTAATCAGAGGTGCATAACTTTATCCACAAGACATAGCCCTATAACATGTCACCATACGCCTCAATACCACCATGATACCTTAGAAAAGGGCTATGATAAGACCCTTTCACCTAGATCCTCCAAGCTTCACACCCTAGGTGACCATTTATCCTAACCATGGCAAAGATGTCCCTAGTGCTCCAATCCAGCAATAGCAGAGACTACGAAGAGTATAGGGCTACCAGTGGTCTCGATGCTCTACTTGGGATCCCTAGGCTATAGGTCAGACCATTACCCATGCTGGCTTGTGGTAAGTACTGTTAAAGCATTGCATCAGGTAGCTCGCGAACTAGTCCTTAAGTGTTATGAGTACGACCAGAAAAACCATGTACTCACAACCCACCTTAGCCAAATTTTAGTGGAGTTAATCATGAACCAATTCACAAGTAAGTTATTAATCATATAAACCAACATTAAGGTACAAGTGGAATTTAATGAGCATGATTAAGTGACACTAGTTTCTAAACAGGGCTAAGCAATCATATGCTTTCCTGTTAAATCATAATAAAGATTTAATTATTGTCAAATTATTAGTTCTAAGGTAATCAAGGAATGGGTTAATCTAACAGGAGACAATACAAGCAGGTTAATACCCTTCCCGATGACATTCTAAAATAAATGCACTTTTGAAAAAAAAATCATAGCTGTAAACATTGGTTTAATCGTGATGGAAGGACTTAGATGACGTGCCTTGCTGCATAGGAACAAAAACAAGAGCTTTCTCGATGAAAATGAGCTCCTCAAGGACTTTGAAAACTATACGATAATACAAATAAATACAAACAGTATACAAGATCAATCATTCTGTGTGCAAAAGTATTTTTACTGGGTAGAGCTCATTTTTAGAAAAATTATGCAATTTGAATGGTCAAATTTAGAGTTAAAATGAATTAGTTATGAATTTTTAAAGATTTCAGTACTATTCTAGATTTTTAGAAAATAAAATAGAATTATGATGTAATACTGAATTATTTTTCTAAAGGAAATTTAGGATTATGGCATCAGCAGAGGGGCGGGGGCGTACATGTGCTGGGTCTACCATGTGGCACTCACGTGGTGACCACACAGGCACCGCCGCGGACGTGGCGCACACGCGGTGGCCACATCAACGCCACGCTGGGGCAATGGGCGGCGGTGGCTCAGGGACCAATGGTCGCTAGTGAGCGGTGGCCTGATGACCGACGGCGAGGGTATCGATGAGATCAGTGAAGCACGGGGAACTCACCGGAGTTGACGACGATGAACGGCGACGACGGGAGGTGACCGATGGCGATAAGAGGCGGGGCATCTCAGGATATCGGCGGCGAGGGTGTTCTGGGGGCTAGCGAGCTCGATGGAGGGGCGGCTGAGGACCAGCTAGCTACAGCAAGGCCAATGGTGGGGTTGATGGCGATGGACGACGGCCAAAGTGGTGGCGAGCAACGGCTAGAGGCGGGCAGAGGCGGCGGAGCTCGGGCTTACGACGCTAGGGTGATTGGCGGCTTGAGGGCTCTGGATAGGGCTTGGAGGCGGTGACGGAGCTCATGGGGGTCCTTTTTATAGGGCCCGTCGGAGAGTCCAGGGACTCTACGACAGCGGCAATGGTGGAGGCGGTGGTTGCGGAGCGACGGGTGTGGGGCGGTGGTTGCGGGGCATGGGCTAGGCTGATTCCATGGGGAAAAGACGAGGGGGCCGAGGGGATCATGAGACCGGGCTCAGATTGGGCCGGGGCGGATGTCTGTGGTGGATTACATGGTGACGGCTATGTCTAGGGTGCGGGCGAGGCACGATGCGAGGAAGGGGACGGCCCCGCCTGTCAGCGGCGCGATAGCGGGGCAGGCCTGCGGGTGAAGGTGGGCCAGCGGGGTGCAGGAGCTGGGCCGAGTAGGGGCGTGTGCGGGATTGGGCTGGCCGAAGGTGAGCCCAGGTGGGAGGGGAGAGCATTTTGTTTGTACAATTTATTTTTATTTATTTTTCTTTTAGAAAAGGTTTCCGAAATTTAGAAAAATAGATTTTTGACTCAGAAAAATTCCAGAAAAAATCTAGAAAAAATCTTTACATTTTTAGAGATTTTTGCAAAAAATTCTAGCAACCTTTTACTTGCAAAAATTTCTTCCTCTAAATTTTATCTCAAAAATTCTTTCTTTACTTTATTTAAAATTTAAATTCCCTTTCTTTTATTAAAAATCCTTTTTCCTTTTATTTTATTCACAACTTTTATTACTTTTATATTTTTTAAAAAATTAGGATGTGATAAATTAGGTCTATGTCACTAGTCCCTAAGCACTGACAACCGATGAGGTTCCTTGAGCTCTAGCCTAGGACCCTATATCATGTCTTTCATGTGAGATATTGTTGGTAACGCGGAGGCTACACTAGCTGAAGACAAAACTTTTCTACCGCGAAGGCCAGGAAATTTTGCTAGAGAGGAACCATAGATCGTTACCACTTGGCATGCAATGAAGTGGAATAGGTGTTGGAAAAGCTAGCCGATCCAACACTCGCGCTCCGATGTGGAAGGAAGCTGATCAGCGTGGTCAGGGAGGCAGCCGATATGATCGGGGATGCCTTGTCCGATCTCCTGTTCTTAAGCCGATGATGACACCGATCCAATCAACGATACCAATGTCGAAGAGTGAAGCAGTGTAGCGACGTCTCTACTGGAATCCACACATCCAGGGGTAGAACGTCGGCCGATAGTGTACTAGCACTCAGGCAGTCGGCGTGATAATCGGGCTCGGGAGAAGCGACGAATAGGGTTTGGTCTTGGTGGCTAACAGATTAGTATGCATCAAAAGGCATGTCATGCATGAGCCCCTCACCCCATATATATAGACATCCTAGCTTGGGCTCTTCCGGGCCCAATCAGAACTCTACTTGGATCTCTATCTGATCTGCTTAGATCTCTATCCAAACTGAGCCTGATTCAAATCCTATTCGAATATGGTGTTCTAACCCGTTAAGTGTGCGACCTGTAGGTTCACATATACCTTGGTTAATGTACGAAAACTCCTTTTTAGTACTCTGTTAATAGCGGCCTCTAGCAAAGCATATTAACCCAAGTATATGTAAAAATCATATCGGCTGAACCTTGTAATATTCCTCATGTATAAATCCCTTTGCACATGATATTAATCGAGCACAATATGAGACTTGTGTCATCCTATCAATAGCTCAATCTCTCTCTCGATCTCCGTATTGGATTATAACATGTGATTAACTTCTTAATCATGTCGGCATGGACATGCACTTCTATAATCCATTACATCAAGGGGCCTAGAGATATCTCTCCCGTAAGGAGTGGCAAATTCTATCTTGATCACTCACATCCCACTACATATTTCATAGCATACCCAAAGACTACTTTTATAACTATCCAGTTACGAAGTAATATTTGATAGACTCAAAGCAAGCTACTACGTATGTTAAAAACCATGATGATCTTAGGTCTAAGAACTTTATATAAACACTACTGAGACCAATTGGTGACACATGGAATCTCAACAGTATCTCATAGTGGGTCTATCGACCTATATTCTCTAATATACGTCCATGTTATTGATTTGGTATCTCCATAACATGATCCATGAGACATGATCATCAATCAATACACATGCCGATCTTAGTCACATATGTTTCATATATGACTTATATCTAATCCGGGATCATTTAAAAATAGTAACATTATGAGTCTCATGAATGAGTCATGTACTCATTGATCCATAATGATAATGTCTATGTTGCCTCTAAGGCATAATGCTAGCAATTAGGCCCCGAGCAGGGTGCCACGAGCTCTAAGTCCTCGAGCTTCTCGCTCCTGAGCTCATCTGGCCCATGTTGTCTTGTATCATCCATCACATACCTTACCATTTATGGCGAAGAGATAGGTAACCACTCCTATAGTGAGCTTGTGGTGTGAGTGATGGGGTGACCCACACAAACTTTTCATAACAGGCTTGTGTGGCCTATCAGATAACATGGCCTACAGATCGATGCCTTTGTCTCCACGACATCCACCAGGTCCCGCAACCTTTTTACCTACTAAAAGGATACGGATGTCGCATAGAGGAGGTGAATAGGTGTTCCTACAATTTTACACTTAGTAGCAGAAATTAGTATGGGCTAGATATTCTAGAAATTTCCGGAACTTCTAGGATTTCTGAGGTTTTGGGCTAAGATCCTTCACCTACTCCACCTAACCTTTGATAAGTAGGCTCTTAAGGGTGTCCACTGTGGGTGACGTCAAACGCAAGTTAGTCACAAGGATGACGCATGAAGGAAGCAAACATACACCCAAAGTCTAGCATTAGTCCATTGTTGGTGCTTTACCGATCAGTCCACCGATAGGGGTACCTTTAGTGGTGATTTGTGTGGTAGAGATAAGTGCTAGATTCTAGTCCTAATGGTCGATCCAAAGAACAAAGCAAAAGATTTATACAGGTTCAAGCCTCCTGGAGAATAATAGCCCTACGTCATGTGCCTGGTATGGTAGATTGGATATGTAGGTGTAGATATGGATGGCTACGGTTGTTATCGGGGATATAACCTCGGGGTACTTCCCGAGAGCATTTATGATGATCGGACGTAACATGGGGTTAGGAGACGAAGCATTAAAGATGACTTGCAAGGGGTCGGACCAGCGTGCACTCCAGAAGCCATCAGCCAAAGGGAGGAGTCCCGAGTCCGGCACTCGGGAGGACACCCCGACTGCTAGAATTCGAGAGGCCAGTTCAACGGTCGGTCTACATCATCAATGACTATAAACTCCAGGACGTAATAGTTAAATTAATATAGCGAATAATGCTATACTTATTAGCCCATGATTCCTAGTGATTTAAACCGCTATAAAGGGGATTAATGGGGCTGTTAAGGCCTAAACGGTAACCTCCCGATCCCTGTAGTATATAAAGGGGTCGAGGGTACCTCTTACAGGCCACATTTTCACATAGACGCTTACATACACGCGTACAAGCTTAAGACCATTTGAGGCTCTTTAGCTCATATTCCAACATACAGGACTAAGGTTATTATCCTCCGAGAGGCCCGAACCTGTCTAAATCTTTCTGCCTTGCATTATTAAAGACAGCCATAGAATTCCGAACACAGAGATCCCCTTACACATAATCAAAACACCTCTATGGGTAACCCCATCGAGGAATATCATACTTAGGCAGCGGCAGTTGGCGTGCCAGGTAGGGGCTTTTCTATGAATTTTCATTCGGATTCCATGGCCATTGTTTGCAAGATTAACACCAAGGTTCCCGTTGGCTCTGTCATCACCTTTGGGAGCCTCACTTTTATTGGTGACTCTATGTGCCAACTCGTCCTCTCCAACGTCTCCATCGGCCAGGTGAGGACATCGTGCATGCCTACTATGTGCCAAGCCGCTCAGAGCGCGGTCTGCCACTACAACAAGGTGGCTCCAGCACCGAAGCGTGCAGCTCCACCGACCCCTCGCCGACCCATCTTTATCGACTCTCCCGTTGACTTCGTCATCTTCTCTACCTTGAGTGGGAGTATGGTTCAGTGACGCCAATTCACCGAGATCGTCTTGGCGTGATCCAAGAAAAGGAGCGCACCGATCAAGCCAGTAGCTCCACCACCGAACGTTGTCATGGTGATGACGGTGCCCGTCTCCGACGACGAACCCTCCAACGCCACCGAGTCAAGCACCCATAGGCGAGAACGCCGACAGCGAAATGCAAACCGCTCCACTCGTCACCGGGACAGGGCTTCCGGGGCTGGAGGCTCCCGCCTCAATAACCAGGAGGACTTCACGATGGACTTTGAAGGTCACGCCGTGTATCACACACCGACGGCGAATCTTATCGCCATTAAGAGAGCACTCTTTGCCCTCCCTGAGACGCCTGAGCTCTAGAGAGCCCGGGCGATGACTCAGGCCGCCATCGCCCAAATTATCGATTTGGCGCCACCTAGGCGGTCACCCTCCTCCGACCATGACATCGCCCGACCATCTAGTCAGTCACAACGTTCCTGACCAAGTGAGCGCCATGGAAGCTCTTACTCGGGAGATGCTCGGGAGATCATCAATCAAGTGCGCGATGCGTGCAACATCATTTCTCGCCACCGTACAGAGTGCGAGAGTGGCAAGATTCACCGCTAGGAATGATTTGACCAGAGCCACGACACTCCGAGAACCGACTGGCAAGACGACATTGATGCCCACCATAATGGGTTTTTGGCCTTCACTGAGCAACTTCGTCGTGTGGTCTGGCCCAGGGATTTTTGCCCATCAGGAATTGAGCCCTGTGACGGCAAGACCGACCCCTCCCAGTGGCTACGGCTGTATTACACGACCATCCGAGCAGCAAATGAGGACCATAATGTGATGGCGAATTATCTTCCTGTCATGCTTGCACCGGCTGCCATCAGTTGGTTGGTAGGACTCCCGAAGAACTCCATCGACTCCTGGGATCAGTTGTGCGATGTCTTCATCACCAATTATTAAGGAACATGGCAAATGCCGGCTTCTCAATATGACCTACGCCAAATACGTCAAAAGAGCGACGAGTCTCTCCGAGACTATATCCACCGATTCTCCAAGTGCAAGAACACCGTCACGAGCATCTCTAATACCGACATCATCTCCATCTTCTAGGATGGATTGCGGAAGCCATCAGAGTTATTCCGCCATCTAGTGATGAATGAACCAGCGACACCAAGCGAAATGATCATCATCACCAAACAGTAGGCCAACACCGAGGACGCCAAGCACGAGCAGATGCACTCGACCACTCGAGAGTCTCGCAAAGACAAGAAGCGCTCAGATGATGATCACCGATCACCTCGGCGCATCGACCGTGACAATCCTGAGTCCTCCCGATCGAGAAATCGAAAGAGAAAATCCGAACACGTCATGGTTGCGGAGGAGAAACCCAAATCCAGAGGCAGAGGGCACTCGGCGATGGAGGAGATGCTGGACAAGCCCTGCATGTTTCATTCGAACAGTAGCCACACCACCCACAAGTGTTATCAGCTACAAAATCAAATGCTCAAAGAGGCGGAAGAAAACCCAGGCAAGATAAATGACACCGGGATGACAAAAAGAAGAAATCTGACCAAGAAGACAAAGAAGCCGACCACCCGACCAAAAATGATTTCTAGGAGCCCGCTCAGACGGTCTCCATGATCTTGAGTGGGGTGATCGTCATGGAGTCCAAGCGTCAGCAAAAACTCCTCATCCGTCGTATCAACACCATCAGTGGGAAGGAGCCCAAGCGCCTCCGTTGGTTGGAAGTCCCGATCACTTTTAGTCAGGATGATCAGTGGAAGGACATCCCTAAGCCAGGCCAGTTTCCTCTGGTGGTAGACCCGGTGATCCTCAAGGTACGCTTGAAGAGGGTGCTCATCGACGGAGGAAGTGGCTTTGATGTGCTGTTTAAGGGGACCCTCTCGGTGCTCGGCATCGACAATAAGGCACTGAAAAAGGCGGACACACCCTTTTACGGGATTGTCCTGGGAAATGCCTCCATCCCGCTCGGCACCCTCACCCCCCTGTGACATTTGGCACTCGGGACAATTACAGGACCGAGCATGTCAAATTTTACATCACCGACTTCGAGACCGCCTACCACACCGTGCTCGGTCGGCCATCCCTCACCAAGTTCATGGTCGTCCCCCATTACACGTTCCTGGTCCTTAAAATTCTAGGATCGGAGGGTGCCTTTTCAGTCAAGTGGAATGTTGCCACCTCTCATGCTTGCGAACGCGATAGTCTCACCCTGGGAGAGGCGGTCGACATATCCGTTCGGATGGACGAGACCGTCCAAGTGGCCAAGGCTATGCCGACCACCGATGCCAAAATCCCGACCGCCACGCCATCAACATCGGGCATATCGCCCTCACTGGCTGAGTATAAAGCTATTCAGCTATCGGACGCTGATCCCTCCAAAACAGCGCTGATCAGGACAGCGCTGGATCCTAAGTAGGAAAGCGCGCTCATCAGCTTCCTCCGCACCAACATCGACATCTTTGCCTGGCATCCCTTCGACATGCCGGGCATACCAAGGGAGCTGATCGAGCATGAACTCCATGTATATCTGACCACCAAGCCAGTCAAGCAATAGATGCAATGATTCGCCCAAGAGCGTAAAGAGGCCATCAAAGAAGAAGTCACCCGACTGTTAGCAGCTGGGTTCATTAAAAAAATATATCATCCTGACTGGGTAGCAAACCCAGTCCTTTTAAAAAAAGAATAGGAAATGGAGAATGTACATTGACTACACCGATCTTAATAAGCGATGCCCAAAAGATCCTTTCCCACTGCCGTGCATTGACTAGGTGGTTGACTCCACTGCCGGTAGTTCCCTCCTCTACTTCCTAGATTGCTATTCGGAATATCATCAAATCAGTCTGAAGGAGAAAGATCAAGAGAAGACGTTATTTATTACTCCATTCGACGCCTATTGTTATACATCAATGCCCTTTGGGTTCAAGAACGCTGAGGCTACATACCAACGTGCCATACAATGTTGTCTCGCCGACCAGATTGGATGCAACGTGGAGGCTTATGTGGATGATGTTGTCATCAACTCCAGGCATCTGGAAGATTTAATTCTCGACACCCAGGAGACTGTCGACAACCTTTGAAAATTCAGATGGAGGCTCAACCGGGAGAAATGTATATTCGGGGTGCTGACCGGGAAGCTACTCGGTTTCGTTTTTAGCAGTCGAGGAATCGAAGCCAATCCTGACAAGATCTCGGTGATTATAAACATGACCAAGCCAACCAATGTGAAGAATATTCAACATCTCATGGGTTGTATGACAGCACTCGGGCGTTTTATCTCCTGACTCGGCGAACGGGGGATGTCATTCTTTAAGTTGCTGAAAAAAGAAGACAATTTTATTTGGACTTAGGAAACAGATCAGGCGTTTGCCGACCTCAAAAAATTTCTCACCACGCTGCCTGTTCTGGTTGCGCCGACCCCCGGAGAAACTTTGCTCCTCTACATCTCCGCCATGACCCACGTGGTCAGTACCGCCATGATCACCGAGCGCCCAGAGGAGGGACACACCTACTCGATGCAACGACCGGTGTATTTTATATCTGAGGTTCTCGGGCCATCAAAAGTCTGATACCCTCAGATTCAGAAGCTCCTTTATGCCGTGCTCATCACTGCTCGGAAGCTCAAACACTACTTCCAGGCGCACTTGGTTGATGTCATCACCGAATATCCACTCGACGACATTCTTCGTAATCGGGACGCCACTGGTCGGATTGTCAAATGGGCCATCGAATTGGGAGAATATACCCTCAACTTCAAGCCCTGAACGGCCATCAAGTCTCAAGCTCTCACCGATTTCAACGTCGAATGGACGGAGATTCAACTCCCGCCGATAGCCGAGACCTCGGAGCACTGGGTTATGTATTTTGATGGCTCCCTCAGCATTGATGGAGCAGGTGCTGGAGTTCTTCTGATCTCCCCCCAAGGTGAACGCCTGAAATATGCCCTTTAACTTTTATTTATGGTGTCGAATAATGAAGCCGAGTATAAAGCACTTATGTGTTAGCCGAGTGCTCCTAAAATGTGTTAGCCGATCTGAGGGTTGGCCATATTAAAAGAAGTACACTAGGGAATTTGTGGAAATCATACTGGAGCCCAAACTTTGGTGGGTAAAGCTTTCCAGTTTAGCTTTTATTAGTCGACTGCCGATGAGGAAGCTAGGCTACTTGTTAGAAGCTGTCAAGGGTGCTAATTTTTTGCAAAATAGAATCATCTCCCTGCACAAGCCCTTCAAACAATCCTGTCTTCGTGGCCGTTGTAGGACCAAAACTAGCGACCAGAGGGGGGGTGAATGGGCGCAAAATAAAAATACAGCGGAAAAATAAAACTTCTGAAATTTAAGTTTCAAACTTGCAAGTGACTCGATATGATTCAGTTCATGATTTGAACAAATAAAAGTTACACCTGGCAAGTTGACACTTATATTTCAGAAACCTTCCTCAAACTCAAAAATTAGACTTGCGAATCACAGCAGATAAACAAAAAGAAATCTCTCAACCTCTTGTATCAAACTTGCGAATGGTTTCAAGGTGCTTAGCACAAGGGTATGCTAATGTATTAGCACAAAGCAAGTCGATACACCCTCTATCAAAAAGTACTCTCAGAAATAGATTGTCCAAAGAAAAGACAAGTATCTGTCAAAATGCGTTCATGAGTGCAGTATACGTTCTACAGAAAAAGACACGTAAAAATGCACTCATATGCGCAAGATCAAACACTTGGCGTTCAGCCTTATGGACATTCCATCGAACACTTGACATGCACACAAAACAGCACAGTTCATCCTCATGAGCATTTCATCGAACACATTGCATGCATACAGAAAAACAGCACAGGCATTATATCGAACACTTGGTGTGCATACAAAGATAGGTAGAGAGGCTATACAAAGGGCTCGCCGGAGAGGGTTGCTGCTGTGCCAAGCGACGCTGTAGCCGTCGCCGTCGTCGTCGACCTCGCCGCGCACTAGAGGCTCAGCCCGCGCGCTGGCCGCGCACTGTGCGTCCTGGACGCGCCGCGG
>KE372775.1:313985-325145 GCA_000418225.1 Zizania latifolia | reverse complement strand
CGGCCACAACTGGTGTAGCCAGGAGAGGTGGTGGCTAGGGTTAGGTTGACGCAACAGCAACAACAGCCAACCACACGAACAGCCAGCAGCATTTTCATCCTAGCCCCTCCTCTCCTTATATAGTGCCCTCTCATAGGCCTTTAATCAGTATTAAAGCTCAACAAATCTAATCCGTTCATCTGGACCCGGAACTTCCGGTCCAACCGGAACTTCCAAAAATAACATTCTGTATCGAATTTATTTTGACTCGGAACTTCTGGTTCGTCCAAAATACACCTTTCAGGCAGACCCGGAACTTTCGGTCCAATCGAAACTTTCGGTTCCTCCAGAAACCAAAACTGGGGCTGGCCCGGAACTTCTGGTCGAACCGGAACTTCCGGATGCTCCAGAACCTGGAACTTCCGGCTCCAGAACCTGGAACTTCCGGATGCTCCAGAACCTGGAACTTCCGGCCTCAAGCCAGAACTTCCAGTTCCCCTAGAATTCTCTTGGGCATATTTCCATCAATCTCCCAGTTGCA
Source organism: Zizania latifolia (assembly GCA_000418225.1). Taxonomy (NCBI): domain Eukaryota; kingdom Viridiplantae; phylum Streptophyta; class Magnoliopsida; order Poales; family Poaceae; genus Zizania; species Zizania latifolia. The sequence continues at coordinate 324,625 of KE372775.1, read as the reverse complement.
CAAGAGTCAATTCTTGTATGTTTCAAATCCCATCCCCTTAAGCGTGTGACCCGATAGGTTCATATGCAAACGACCGCTACCCGGAAACCTTTTCCGGATCGCTGATCAATAGTGGTAGCTAGCAGCACATATTAACTCCTGAAAGCATATAAAAATAAAATCATATTTTCTAAACCTTGATATACTCACGCACCAATCTCTTTACCACACGACATCAGCCAAGCTCAAGGTGAGATTCGTGCCACCCTTGTTGGTAGCTCGACACTTCACTCGATCAAGTAGTGGATTAATCATGATCAACTCTTTGATCATAGTGGCATGGCCATGCACTTTTCCAATCCAACTCTCTCGAGGGGCCCAGAGAGGTCTCTCCCGTTATTTAGGAGGGGTAAATTCCATCTTGACTGTTCACATCCATGACATGTTTCATAATACACCCGAAAGCAATCTTTATAACTACCCAGTAACGGAATAGCGTTTGAAAGCCCCTGAATGTGTCACTACACATTCTGGTATCAATGGCGATCTCAGGTCTAAGGATTCTATAGGTACACCATTTGAGATGATAACTGATGTCACATCATGAATAACAATCCCAACAGTATCTTAAAGTGGATCTATCCAACACCATGTTCTCTAACATGTGTCCACATCACTGATTTGACATCTCTATGTCTATGATCCACGAAACATGATCATCAATCAGATAGATATGCTAATCTATAAATCATCACTGTCCCACATGACGATATGAGATTAGGGATCATTTAGAATAACATCGTGATAATACACAGAGTTTCACAAACAAGTCATATACTTGCTGATCAATGTAAAAGACATTCAAGGAACAAGATAACCAATTATCCAAAGTATATTAGCATAGACAAGACTCCTTCTCTCACATACAATAGACTCTATCACACAAGTATCTAATACCCATAGAGCTCAAGTGCGCTTCATGCCTAGGCTATGAGAGAGGTTTTGTCAATGGATCAGTAACGTTTGAATCCGTGTGCACCTTGCATATCTTTACAGCACCTCTATCTATAATCTCTCGGATGAGATGATAGCGCCGTAGTATGTGCAATGGCACCACTATTATCACAATAGAGGTCCACTGGACTAGACGCACTAGGGACAACACCTAGCTTAGAAATAAACTTTCTGATCCAAACAGCCTCCTTTACAGCTTTAGAAGCTGCAATGTACTCAGCCTCCGTCGTTGAATCTATAACCGTTTCTTGCTTAGAACTCTTCCAACTCACTGCGCCTCCATTGAGGCAAAACACAAATCTAGACTGCGATTATAAATCGTCCTTGTCGGTCTGGAAGCTAGCGTTAGTGTAACCATTTATAACGAGCTCCTCCTCACCTCTATAGACTAGGAACATATCCTCAGTTCTTCTCAAGTACTTAAGGATACTCTTTATTATCGCCTAGTGACTTTTACCCGAGTTTGATTGGTATCTGCTCGTAACACTTAGAGCATAAGAAACATCTATGCGTGTACAAAGCATGGCATACATGATGGACCCTATTGCGGAAGCATGTGGGATCGCACTCATCTTCTCCAGCTCATCAAGTTTCAAAGGACACTGACTCTTGCTGAGCGTAACACCATGTGACATTGACATAACATCTTTCTTGGAATTCTGTATATTGAACCGCTTTAATATCTTATCAATGTACACGCTTTGGGTTAATCCAATTAGCCTTCTCGATCTATCTCTATAGATCTTTGTGCCCAATATGTATGCTGCCTCTCCAAGATCTTTCATTGAGAAATTTTTTCTCAACAAAGATTTAACAGCATCAAGCATTGAAATATCATTTTCGATCAGCAATATGTCATCTACACATAAGACCATAAATATAAGTGCGCAATGGCACCACTATTATCACAATAGAGGTCCACTGGACTGGACGCACTAGGGACAACACCTAGCTCAGAAGCAAACTTTCTGATCCAAACTGCCTCCTTCGCAGCTTTCGAAGCTGTGATATACTCGGCCTCTATAGTTGAATCTGTCACCGTTTCTTGCTTAGAACTTTTCCAACTCACTGCGCCTCCATTGAGGCAGAACACAAATCCAGACTGTGATCGTAAATCGTCCTTGTCGGTTTAGAAGCTAGCATCGGTGTAACCACTTACAACGAGCTTCTCCTCACCTCCATAGACTAGGAACATATTCTCAGTTCTTCTCAAGTACTTAAGGATATTTTTTACCATCGCCTAGTGACTTTCACCTGGGTTTGACTGATATCTGCTCGTAACACTTAGAGCTTAAGAAACATCTAGGCGGGTACATAGCATGGCATACATGATAGATCCGATTGTGGAGGTATACGGGATCACACTCATCTTCTCCAGCTCATCAGGTGTCGAAAGACACTGACTCTTGCTGAAAGAAATACCATGTGACATTGACAGAAAACCTTCTTGAAATTCTGCATATTGAACCATTTCAATACCTTGTCAATGTACATGCTTTGGCTTAATCCAATTAACATTCTTGATCTATCTATATAGATCTTTATGCCCAAGATGTATGCTGCCTCTCCAAGATCTTTCATTGAGAAACTTTTTCTCAATGAAGACTTGACAACATCTAGCATAAGAATACCATTTTCGATCAACAATATGTCATCTACATATCAGACCAAAAACACAAGTAAGCTCCCACTAGCCTTTTTGTAAACACAAGGCTCTTCTTCGTTCTTGATGAAGCCAAACCCTTTAACTACCTCATCAAAACGAAGGTTCCAACTCCGACAAGCCTGCTTTAGCCCATAAATGGATCTTTGCAGATTGCAAACTTTCCCAGCGTTCCCTAGATCATCAAGACCTTCAGGCTGTGTCATGTACACATCCTCACTTAGGTTTCCATTAAGAAAAGTCGTCTTGACATCCATTTGCCATATCTCATAGTCATAAAATGCGGCAATTGCTAGGATGATCCGGATAGACTTTAGCATAGCGACGGGCGAAAATGTTTCATCATAATCAACACCTTGAATCTGTCTGAAATCTTTTCGCTACCAATCGTGCCTTATAGATATGAACATTTCCATCAACGTCTATCTTTTTCTTAAAAATCCATTTACACTCGATAGTTTTTACACCATCAGGTGGATCGACCAAGTTCCAAACTTGATTCTCTCGCATGGATTCTCACTCGGATCTTATGGCTCCAAGCTATTTCTCAGAGTCTAGTCCCATCACTGCTTTCGAATAGGTCTTAGGTTCATCATTGTCCAACAATAATATGTCGCGTTGCCTAGTGGTCAAAAATGCAAACCGCTTGGACGCACGACTCAACCTCTCCGACCGCCGTGGGGCTGGTGTCTCGACAATAGGTTCTGCAACATCTTGTATATCGAATTGCGATTTAGTATGAGTTAAAACACTTTCTAGTGGTTCTCGAACCTCTTCAAGTGGCACCGTGCTCCCACTAACCCCTTTCGAGAGAAACTCTTTCTCAAGAAAGACATCATTTCGGGCAACAAACATTTTGTCCTCTTCTCGGTTATAAAAGTAATATCATTTGGTTTCCCTATGATACCTCACAAAGAAGCAATTATCAAATTTGAGAGTGAGCTTACCAGACGTTAAACATTTTACATAGGCCTCACAGCCCTATATCTTTAGAAAAGACAACTCGGGATGCTTTCCAATCCATATCTCATATGGCGTCCTCTCTACAGATTTAGATGGAACCCTGTTTAGGGTGAAAGTAGTAGTTTCTAGAGCGAATCCCCAGAAGGACAATGGAAGATCAGATTGACTCATCATTGACCGGACCATGTCTAACAAAGTTTGGTTCCTCCGCTCGGACACCCCATTCCATTGAGACATGCCTAGTGGAGTCAGCTGCGAAACGATTCCACACTGCTTTAGATGATCAATAAACTCATGGCTCAAATATTCACCTCCACGATCCGATGACAGAAATTTAATTATCTTGCCTGTGTGATTTTGTTCTCATTCTGGAACTCCTTAAACTTTTCAAAGGATTCTGACTTATGCCTCATTAAGTAGATGTAACCAAATCTACTAAAGTCATCGGTAAAAGTAATAAAGTACTAAAAACCACATCTGGCCGTAGAACTCATTGGTCCACATACATCAATATGTACAATGGCCAACAATTCATTAGCCCTCTCACTTTCACCAGTGAAAAGAGTCTTAGTCATTTTGCCAAGTAAATAAGACTCACATGTGTCAAACGATTCGAAATCAAATGACTCCAAAAGCCCATCTTTATGGAGCTTCTGCATGCGCTTCTCATTTATATGACCTAAACGATAATGACAAACATAGATAGCATTCAAATCATTAAGCCAAGGCATTTTCGTATTAATGTTATAAACATGTGTATCCTCAAGACTCAGAATATATAATCCATTCATCAATGGACAAGTACCATAGAGCATACCATTCAAAAATATCGAACATCACTTGTTCTTTATTATGAATTCAAAACTATCTTTCTCCAAATATGAAGAAGAGATAATGTTTCTGCCTAAGGCCGGAATGTAATAACAATTATTCAATTCCAAAACAAATCCTGAGGGTAGCGACAAAAATAAACGCCGACGGCCAACGCAGCAACTTTTGCGCCATTATCGATGCGAACATCCAATTCGCCTCTTGCATACTTCCTTGTCCTATTCAGTCCTTACAATGATTTACAAGTATGAATTATTGATCCGGTAATAAATACCCACGAATCACTTGGATGAGTAGCAAGATTAATTTCAATAACATTTATACCTGATGTGAAAGCGGAAGTCTTACTTCCCTTCTTCTTCTTGAGTTCTTCTAAGAATAACTTGCAGTTCCTCTGTCAATGACCAGTTCTGTATGCAAACAAGGACTTTGAGGCATTGTACCTCTCGGCCCGAGCTTGGTTCTCAAACATGCCTCGGAGTCCCACAATCATATTATGGGCATCCATGTTCTCATCTTGCTTCCGAAGCTCAGAGGACATACTGGCAAGCATGAGACAGCTAGCATCGAGTGAATCATTGGCGTGCTTCTCATAAGCCCACCAATTAGCTGCAGATGTATTATTAGCTGGTTCATCAGGATGTGGCTCCTCTAGAACATATTCATTTTTCTCTTATTTGAGAACAATTCTTAAGTTTCTATACCAGTCAATAAAGTTTGTTCCAGAAAGCTTTTCCTTTTCAAGAATTGATCGCAGACTAAAAATGGAAGTGTTCTTAGCAGTAGGTGCCATGATCTATAATAAAATGTAAGGTTCAGCACTATGCTATGCAAATTTTCTATCAAATAAAAGATACTTCACTATATGATATACAATCGTTTTCTATCTTACGACATGTAGTGGGACAAGATCCATATTTAACTAACTTCTAGTGAGCTTTGGCATCACTACTAGAAGATTAGTGACATAGGTAAGCAACACTTTGCTAATCACATCTCTATATGACTCTTGTTCGTTGGGATGGCATCCTATGCCTCGACGCACAACTCTATGCCCTAAAGCCTAAAACCGTTTTGATAGCTTTGTTAAGCAAACAAATACTATGCATGTGGTTGTTCGACATCCACCTTAACTAGTCAAGATAAACCATGGCACTCTGCTTTGACAGATCCACCATACAATGATCAAAACCTTTGTAGGTGCAGCTATTGGAAAGGGTATCAAAGTTCTTAATTTTCTGAGGGAAACTATTCTAACATGGTAACGATGCCTAACGTACACAGAATATGAAAGAATAGTATGACAGGAACATAAGTAAATATCACAGGCAATCATATTAACTGTGACATAGTATGGCCCTTCTCATATGGTGATCTCCATCTTCATGGTTCCTGTCCTTCGGGCCATCACGCTTTAAGTCTCTATGAACTTGTATCAGTCTATTATATCTAATAGCACTAAAATAATTATATGAGCAGAAGCATCATATGTCGACGTGCAAATCGTACAACATTTGAATAGCCTTGAGCTGCAATTAACCATGACACGCAGGCCATGAAAATTACATGTATACATCATATACATTACAAGGCCATACCAGTTACAACATTCTCTATAAAAACAAGTTAGGCGTAGAATCTATGCATGACTAAAAACTGGATCCAGAACTTCTGGCTCAATGGCCCGGAACTTTCAATCGAAGGGACCGGAACTTCCGACCCAAGGCTGGAATTTTCGAAATCAACCTTCTGTGTCGAATTTATTTTGGCCCGAAACTTCTGACTTAAAGCCCGGAACTTCCAAAAATAACCTTCTGTACAGAATTTATTTCTGCTCAGAACCTCCGGTCCAACCGGAGCTTCCAAGCTTAGAACTTCTGATCCAACCGGAACTTCCAAAAATGATATTCTGTACCGGGATTATTTTAGCCCGGAACTTTCGGGTCACACCTGGAACTTCTAAAAATCCAACGCAAGAACAATAGATCCAATCTATTTCTACCACATATCACCTATATGTGATCGATTCAGATCGAACACTACGCACGTAGGCTCTGATACCACTGTTGGGTTATGAGGAAGCTACGCTAGCAATAAATTCAAAATTTTTACCCCGTTCGCCCAGGAACCATGCGTGCAATGGGATCATAGATCATTACCTCTAGCCACGAGACACGCTAAGGCAGTGGAAGTAGAGTTGATGAAGCACGTCCTCGATTGGCTCCACTCAGCTCTGTCCATTCATCGGCGATGAAGACGACATAGTCTGGCGATCTCCACGGGAAGATCAGCACCGCAGTAGCAGCAGTGCCTCCACGGTATCCATACGTACAGGGACAAGATCACCTCATGTCGGTATACTAGTACCACGCGAGAGGTTAGGGGAGAGACGGTCACAACCGGTGTAGCCAGGAGAGGTGGCGGATAGGGTTAGGTCGAAGCAACAGCAACAACAGCCAACCACGCGAATAGCCATCAGCATTTTCATCATAGCCCATCCTCTCCTTATATAGTGCCCTCTCATGGGCCTTTAATCAGTATTAAAGCCCAACAGATCTAATTTGTTTGTCTGGACCCGGAACTTCCGAAAATAATATTCTATATCGAATTTATTTCGACTCAGAACTTCCGGTTCGTCCAGAATACACCTTTCAGGCAGGCTCGCAACTTTCAGTCCAACCGAAACTTCCGGTTCCTCCAGAAACCGAAACTGGGGTTGGCCCAGAACTTTTGGTCCAACCGAAACTTCCGGATGCTCTAGAACCCGAAACTTTCAGCCTCAAGCCAGAACTTTCAGTTCCCCCAGAATTCTCTTGGGCATATTTCCATCACCACTGCCCCCAAATTGATTCAGGGTGCCCCTTCCTAGAATGGCATTATATGCGTATGGAGCGTCGATGATGTTGAACACAATGTCCTCTGTTCCCATAAAATTGCTCCTCCTCTAGAAATGGGGAGTACGATTCTTTTCGGATGCTCCGCGGGATTGTCCACCTTAGGGGGCAGCATTATATTCACATTCAGGACCTTGACTTGCACTTCAGCTGGATCTGCACATCACATTGCTTGAACTACAGGGGTGGCTTTGGGGGCTCGCTCCGAGGTCCCTCGCCCAGCTGTTCGTTTGAGGTAGTCTCCTCGTAAAGCCAAGATGGCTTTGCAGGTGTCCATATTGTGGCTCCAGTTGATGCCGTGGACATTGTAGAAAAACCCTTCATTTGGGGCAGGGAGCCTAATTGGTGGCCTCAGCCCACCCCCTCGGCCATGTCCTTGGCCCTGCCGGAGCTTTGCGGGTCAAGGCCCTCCGATAGTTAGAACTTCGCTTCTGAAATGTTTTTTGTTCTTTTTGGGCTCTAGGGCCCTGGGCTCCGTATATGCCGGCCTTAGGGAGCTTGAAGTGCGTATTGTCGGGGCTTGCGTCTGGGCGATAGTAGCATTCCTGTGAAGCTAGCCTTCCTTAGATCGGGTGTGTTCCTCAAAATACTTCATGAGCTGTGCCACCGAAGCTATGGGCTTCTGGTGCAGCTTGTCAAGGAGCCTGGGATGTGTGGCGCCTTCGCGAGTGGTGTCCACCATGGAGGACATCGACAGGCCCTTGATCTAGGACTTGGTGTAGGTGAACCTCTAGAAATATTGCTGAAGGGACTCCCCTGGTTGCTGCTTTACCTAGAACAGGCTCCCCGTAGACATCGGGCCACGTAGGTCCCTTGGAAGTTACTAGTGAACTTCTTATAGATGTGCTCCCATGATTTAACAGAGCCTAGCCTGAGCGACCAGAACCACCGGAGGACTATGCCCTTGAGTGCTAAGGGGAAGCATTTAGCCATGGTGTCTTTCTCACCTCTGCTAGCCTCAATTACAAGGGCATAGGAGCGGGTGAATTCGTCGGAGTCAGAGTCTCTACTGTACTTGGGTAGCTTCACAGCCTGGAATTTCGGGTAGAAGCATACCATCTGTAGGTTGGAGTGGAGGGGTGACTTGTCATCGAAGGAGGCATTTTGCCTCCACTCCTAAGGCACCTGATCTTCGTTCTCTCTTATGGTGACGATGGTGGGCCTCGGGGGGTCAGCGGAGACCTTTAGAGTTTGGACTTGATCTACCGCACTCTAGCGCCACCGCATTACTTCGGTGCGCAGACTTGCTAGCTCAGAGGCCTGAGGATCTTTGAGGCCTCTCCCTCCTTGAGAGGGCTTCCTATCTCTTGCGACCTGGCGAAGCCAGTCTAGAGCACTGTGTAGGGTGGTAGGGTAGCTGGGAGTGACTTCAAAGGGCCTTCGGTAGTCCGAAGTTGAACCTCAGGGAGCACGACAGCTTTGAGGGCACCCGTTGCTGAAGAGGTGCCTCGAGGGAGCTCTTTGAGATACGGAGGGACTCCCGCAGGTACCGTGGCTCCAAGAGCGGCCTCGGGAATCGTAGGGCTAGGTGGATTCGAAGCGTTGTCTTCGGTCGGGGGATCCCGAAGCGCGAAGTAGGCTTCAGAATCCTAGCGGATTTTTGGGAGGGGGAGCGCCCTTGCTTTTCTTCAGAGGCATGCTTCGAAGTTGGTGTGTGTAAGTGTTTGTGGTGGAGAGGCTATTTAGAACTAGGCTTTCCACAGACGGCGCCAACTGTTGGCGTAATTAATTATTACGTGACAGGTTCGATGAGCCTTGAAGTACTCAAGCTATGCGAAGTAGTTCAAGTTCTGGTTCAGGCCTCCGAGTTGGATAATAACCTTATGTCCAGAATTGTATATGGATTGAATAATAAGTATTCGATGTCCCTTCTTTAACAGAAAAGGGGAGGTATTTATTTATATATAGGTATAATTTGAATAGGGTAATATATAATTATCCTCTACTTATAACCGACTATTACAATAATATACAATGGAATACATAGGGGTAACATAGTAAAAGCTCTGTATGACGCTGTAAAGTACATGTCTTGTCGGAGGGTTTTGGTCCTGCCTTCGAAGTGGTTTCGAGGCCTTTGGAGCTGTTTGGTGAAGTATGATTCGGAGGCATCATAGCTCAAGGGTGGCTCCGAATCTTCTAGCCGAAGTCCAAAAGTCTTCGGAGGGGTCTTTAAACTCTTGGTTAATCTTTAATTACAATGAGAGTCATTTCCTATAACAATTACATATGCAGTTAATCCATAGTGTAACATATGCATCGTATCATCTTCAATAATGTATTCTACTTGATTTTCTTATGTATGACAAATTTTGTTTACAAATATCTCATGACATTTTAAGTAGTTCTTCATTCGAAAATGATTTCAACATTCTTCTAAATATACGATATAAATGGAGATATCGTATATTAATATATGAAAGGAATCTAAAGAATACTTTATTATTTGTCTCTATATAATAACTCTAAAACCGTTCATCCTCCCAACATTAGCGGTCGCCGCCTTCGCCAAACCCTAGCCGCCGTCACCGCATCTCTAATTCTCGTTGCTTTTCTTTAGATCTCTATCTTGAATCTATACCACGGCTCTACTATTATCTTTGGTGAGATGGTCTTACCATCTCTCTTAGGAATCTTATTCCATCTGATCGAGCTACATGACGCTACAATCTCAAGCTCGAGGTTCTTTCTCTTGTATATCTACTAATCTTTGAGCTATTTCAGGTTGAATTAGTTTATTCCCTATTTTTGGTTGAAAATATTTTCGAAACGGAAGACGAGGACATCACTATTTCGATTTGAAGCTGTTTTGGTAATTTTCGTTCGAATAGTTTGCAAAGGGATTCGTTTACAGGAAAAGAAAAGAAAAAACTAACAAAATCCCCATCACCTCGTCTTCCCCTCCCTTTCTCTCTCCTGTCACTAGCCCCAAACCAGCAGCAAGCACCAAGCTAGCAGAGAAGCCAATTCCCCCAAATCGCAGCATCCCAAATGCGACTCCTGGACTGAGGAAACCCCCGTCCACCTCGCCGCCACTGCCGTCGCCATGTCGCTGCAGACGCCGGCGGTGGACCCGCCGGAGTGGCTGCGCACGCTGCCCGTGGCGCCGGAGTACCACCCCACGCTCGCGGAGTTCGCCGACCCCATCGCGTACATCCTCAGGATCGAGCCCGAGGCATCCCGCTACGGCATCTGCAAGATCGTGCCGCCGCTCCCGCTACCGCCCGAGGAGGACACCTTCCGGCGCCTCGAGGCCGCCTTTGCCTCCAATGCGGCCGCCTCCGGCTCCGGCGACG
>KE372775.1:295557-310269 GCA_000418225.1 Zizania latifolia | reverse complement strand
TTCATGCTCATATAAAAAATCAAGGTCAGTGGATGATGGCAGCTCCGTTTTGGAAAACGGGAATGATGTTTCATCAAATGTGACATGGCGGGAGACGGGGCCGCGCGTGGCACGGGCGACGGGGCTGCGCGTGGCACAGGTAGCATGGGGATTACTTGTGGTTCATGCTCATATAAAAAATCAAGGTCAGTGGATGATGGCTGCTCCGTTTTGGAAAACGGGAATGATGTTTCATCAAATGTGACATGGCGGGAGATGAGCAAAATGAGGGGTGGCGAAGCCTAGAGTTTTAGTGGGCATGCGATTGAGTAAGTATGTGGCAGTATGGAGTCCCTCAACCCAATAGGAGGCTGGAAGGGAGGCTTGGAAGAGCAGCGAGCGCACAATGTTATTTATGGAACGAATGATATGCTCGGCCTTACCATTTTGCGGGGATGTATAAGGACAAGACATCCGAAGCTGAACGCCATGGGTGAGGAAGAAAGACCGGGATGACGAGTTGTCAAACTCGTGGCCGTTGTCACATTGGATGCTCTTGATGGGGTGTTCGAACTAGGTTGCCACATAGGAGAAAAAGTTAGTCAAGGTAGACTGTCCAATGGAGAGTTCCTCAAGCAGGAGATCATTGCGGACCTCGCTGAAGGTAGGGAACGGACGAGAGCGCTTGAGGAGTGCCTTCATGTGGTCGTACTTCCCGTTCAAGCCACGAAGGACGTTGAGGACGGGAGTACGATCGTGGATGACTTTGCCGAGGTCGCCGAGAGCATCAGCCATGCCCTTCATCTTGCGGCAGTAGTCGCTGACGAAGAGGTCTCCTTGGACGAAGACGTGGAACTCGGCGTCAAGGTGGAGCACACGAGTCTCGCGGTTTCCTAGAAACTGCGCCTCGATGCCGAGCCATGCATCGGGCGTGGTAACGCCCTTGGTACGAACAGTCTCCATCAGATCAGTGGTGATCGTGCTGAAGATCCAGGAGAGAACAACAGCGTCCATTCGGCGCCAAGAAGCTCTTGGCGTTGCTTTGTCGGAGAAGACGTGGTTGATGAGGGCGTAGCGTTTGATATTCTGGACGCCTGCCGCCTAGGCATGGAGGTTTGCAATGGTGGCGGCTTCATATGGATCGGGTGAATCGTCGGTGCCGTTGTCGGTCTATAGGCGGGTTGACGAGGTCACGGGCGGCAACAGCCTGGCGCGCGAGGTCAGCAGCAACCGCGCGCTCCTGCTCCAGATTGACGAGGGCAGCGTGGACGCAGTCCTGCACGTCGGCGGCAGCCTGGGCGGCGGCCTCGGCCGCGGCGACCAGTGTGGCGCGTGCTGTGATAGCCTCCGCGTCCTGAGCAGCGTGGGCAGCTGCATCGGTGGCGCGTGGAGATAGATTGGGCGCCATTGCAGAGGGTGGTGACCGGCGTCGACGGGGATGAGCGGAAGCAGAGGTCACGGATCGGGTGACCGGTCTCGTGATACCATGATAGAAGAAGAGAAGCTGATTTCCTGCATTGCATTGAGGAGAAAGGATTACATATGTAGGCCAACCAGGATGAGGTTGGGCAAGAGATAAGGCAGCAATAAACCACCAATAAAGCAGCAATAAAACACCTAATAAAGCAGCAGTAATACACCCATAGAATATGCTAACAAAATCAATTATGTTGACTTATTTGTGTTTGGTTACGTAAATGCCAGTTTACTTAAACAATTTTTTTCTTGAGTTAGAATTTATAATTTCTTTTTTATTGATCCTTGGTAAGGTTGGGTACCATCAAAATATATCCAATGGTCAAGGTATTTGGGCACTCTAAAAGACCTGAAAGCAACACGCTCATAGTTGTTAAGGCGTCGCTTAATCGTCGCCTAATCGACGATTAGGCGTCCGGGCGGTCGCCGGCGAACGCCACGGCCGACGACTCGCCACAAGTGAGTGTGGCGTCCACCTCGGCGAGTATGGCGTCCGCCTCATCGTGTGGACGGCATATTGCTTCACATGGACGGCAGACGACAACGACGTGGAGAAGCAACGCTAGATCCGCCGCCTGGATCCACGTCGCTGCCGCCTAGATCCGCGTCGCCGCTGCCCGGATCCACATCGCCGCCGCCCAGATCCGCGCTGCCGCTGCCGCCGCTGGATCTGTGCCGCCGTCGTGTCGGGACCGCGCCACTGCCTGATCTGTGCTGGCCGCGAGGAGCCGCTGACCTCCCGTAAGCGCTGTGAGTGAGAATGAGAAGGGAACGGAAGAGACAGCCAGGTAGCAGTGAGAGATGCAGAGAGGTGGCGTGGAACCTCCCGCAAGCTCTGTGAGAGAGAATGAGAGGTGAATTGGGGAGAAGAGAGCCAGGAGGGAGAGATGCAAAGAGAGAGGAGGCGTGGAACATGGAGAAAAGTGAGAAAAAGTAAGAGAGAGATGGAGAAAGGTATGGCAAAAAGTATGTGTTATCCAGCAGAGTAGCAAACTGCAAACCAGCACTGCCTAAGGACTGGTTTTCTGTTAAAATGAAGTATAGCCAATATGTTATTTAATTATTTAGTTGATCGGTTAATGTCCTGATTAACCCTTAATCCCTGTCAATTGATCATTGATTTTTCTAACACTAAGTATTAGTGACTTGCAAACATTAATCTTACTAGTGGCTATATAGACTGTGTAGTATTAGTGACCTGAGTAGTATTAAGTGATAATGAATTGATGATGTTTTCATGTTTATTTCCAATATAATTGTGCAATATGCAATACTACTGCCATGCCATTTCTATGAAGTGAGTATGGCGTCGCCTCGCCGCACGCCATACTCGCCTAAAAGGTGTGAAGGTGACCTGGCGCCTCGCCTCGTCGCGCCGCCGTAACAACTATGAACACGCTTACAAATACCAGATGAGAGTATGAAACTGAATCATGAAATATATGCCAACATGAAAGTAATTATCGTATGCTTACGAGAAATGTACAAAAAATGCATCTGCTTTGAGTGCAATAGTGGGTGTAATCAAGCTGACAGAAGAGACTTAGCACAGTGTCTGGTGAGACACTGGGCCTGGATGCACGAAGCACTTCTTTTTAGATGAATGGGAGTGTAGTTGCCTTTTCATGTAGTAACAGATATTTCCAAACCTCTGGGCTCTGACAATATCTGTATTGCTTTTAATTCTGCAATGGATGGGTGAATGTCTTTATGTGTTGATCAGGAGGTAATGTTCATTCTTTCATCATGGTATGGTTGTGATATGCATTTATGCTAGTAAAATGGAGATGAAAATGAGGATGGGAATAGGGATGGATTCTTAATCATGGTTCGTTGCAGTGATAGGTGCTGAAGGGGCACTTGATAGGATTTGCCAGGAGAGGGAGATAGCATATTTCTTCATTAGAAAACCAATTTTAACCTCAGTAAATGAATGGTCAGATTTAGTACTGTAAAGTGTTTCTCAAATTTGAGATTTAATTTGAAACAAATCCAATTTTGCTGCTTTATCAAATCCTGGATGGTTAAAATGAATCCATTTACAGCTGACCACTGGAAAAGAATTGGGACCTTGAAAAGATCACGGTTGATTATTGAATCGTGAGCAGTGGAGAAACACTCTAAAGCTCGGGTTACTATATATGATGCTCAAACATGGAGACGGTGCTTAATAAAATAGAATCTTGGTATACTAGTAGGGTTGAACTAATGTGACATTTGAGGCAAGATGTCTACACCATATTGTTCTTAGGTTGATACAATGTAAAATTCTTATAGTTGGACAATATTGTAATAAATAATTCTCGGACATCCCAACATCTGAGTGATCACCTTGTGATTATCTGAAACTGGAGTGAGTACTCTTCTAGTTTGTACTTTCCTACAATCCTACTCATCATTTCAGAGGTCTTATCATACATTTTATTTAGAGTAAATACCACCAAATATCCTTGAACTTGTCCAATTTTAAGTTTTTAACATATAGGTCCCTAGATTTTGATTCTAGAAAGTAATGTCCCTGAACTTACTTACGTGTGTCATTTGGGTCCACGTGTCAATAAAATAATGCAAAGATGTCTTGGCACATAATTGTGAATTCTAGAATTACTGTTTACGTTGCTATTCCATAAATTTCTATTCATGTCTCTTATGCTACTGCCATGCCATTTGGCCGCCTTGTACAGGTCTAGGAACCTGCTATGCTAAAACTGACTTATGTCCATCTGCATTATGACAAACATTAAGATTAAATTTGTTCGTCAATATTTATTCAAGGCTCGGTTGAAAGAAATAATAATTTTGCGCATGGTTTCTGTTCATACTCTACAATGTATGGAACATACATAACCTTTTGAAATGATATCTTTGATGGCCATAATTTCTAATTCCATTTTCCAGTTTTCAGTGAAATAGAACTTAAGTGCAAAGGAAAAATCTATTAGTTGTAAGTTATCACTTTTTGATGATTTTCCTTCTTTGGGCCAGTTTCCCTGGTTGAAATTATTCCAACTTGGTGTTAAGCACATCGTAGTATATGTGTTTCTTTTTTTTCAGTGAAAGTAGATGTGTTTGTCTGGATAAATTTTATTAAGAAGTCCTAATGTTGAATATGCAAGTAAGAATGCTTCAGTTTTATTGCCTCTGATGATTAAAAGTTCTAATGGATTACTTTGTCACGTCACATGCAGTGGCCTTTCAAACACTAAATGAGAAGACAACTGTCTTGTCTCCTGAGGTGTTGCTTTCTGCTGGTGTTCCCTGCTGCAGGTATACCTTGCTTAATGTTCTTGTATGCGATATTTTTACTCTATGCCATAATTTTGAGTATCAATTATAATGATTAATAGATGCTTCTCCAAAACAGATTGGTTCAAAAAGCTGGAGAATTTGTTATAACATTCCCTGGAGCTTATCACTCGGGATTTAGCCACGGTAGGTCATCTATTATGTTCATATCATAGAGTGCACCTACTGAAAAGTATTATCTCCCTTGGAGAAGTTATCTGTTTGGTCCTTTATGTGTAGTACTGTTCACCTCTTTGGCTTATTATTGTACAGTGAAGCCTACAAATTTTGGCTAACTCAAGAAATGGAATTCCATCCTTGCTATTTAGAGAAAGTTAGCTACTTTCATTCGGTGACCTTAAGGTTTATTTAGTTTTGTTTACAGCTAAGATGTTAGGTAATATCATATATAATCAATCAAATATGTTTTATAAGGCAGCTAAATTTAAAATGTTTCGATATATAGTTTTATTGTTCCACATGCTTAGTGGAAGAATAGTAATTTCAATTTCAAATTGAAATCACTCACATTGTCATTTAAATATCTGCAATATGGTGCTCTTAATTCCCTGTTTAAATCTAACCTTGCCATTGAGCCACATGATGAATTATGTAATCCCATGTTTCCAGTTGTTGGCTGGATGGATAACCTTGCAGTTTTATTAGCTGGTGATAGCATTTCATATGCCCTAAATGCACAATATTTCCTATAACTATGGATCCTAAGCTTTTGTAAAGAAAGGCTCAGATTTGGTCTGTTTTTGTAAACAGTGCAAACAGAATATGTCTCAACCATGTCTACTAGTTGATATGGGACAGCAACAAACTTAGATTTTCATGGACAGGTGTGAGTTACACTTTAAATGCATGGAAATTAAAATGCAATGATAGTTACATATAAGTAATAGATTCCATGGTTTCAATGCCATATTACTATTTACAAAAATTTAGCACCTTCAATATGTGCTCCTTCTGTTTTGAAATGCTTGCTCATTTTCTTGGGAATTGTCTTTTCACAGTGGTTATCCATTGAGTAAATGAAGTGTGTAATTATACCAAAATTTCCACTTTATCCCTACTTTACTTTGTAAGATGTTAAGTGGTTGTGGCGTATCATTTAATAGGGGTATGCTTGATCGTTTCTCATTAATTTTCATTAGGTTTAGTGCTTCCTTGGTCTGTGCACATGATTGGTTTGGACAGATACTAAAACTCATCAATCCTTTGATGTGGAACTTGATTAGTGAATATCCTTCATAAAAGATAACATATCTAGAGTTGATCGATTGAACTCTACCTTTGATGGTTATTTTGTGGTTTTTAATCCTAGGTCCAAATTTAATTGATTGAACTTGGTGTTGCAAATTATTATTGTTGATGTAAGTTGATTGATCTCACAGAAGTTGGTTTGATTAAAGTACCTTTTTGAGACTGAGTTAGGCCCTTAAGCTTCTATTTTGTTCAAACAACATATCCAGAACTATAAGTCAAAACCTGATTAGTGAACACGGTGTTTACATTACACAAAAGAAAAAGGAAACCATCTAGCTGCCTGTATGTAAAAATTGGAAAGCCATGGGTAAAGGCTTGTATTTTCCCTTGTTTGTTAATTTCATGTATTAGAGGGATGAAATGACTATTGTATGTTTGAAAGTTTGCCATTGTTCTTTGAACAACTATGGTTACTGGTTCTTGTAAAGGATCTTGACCCCTATGGAATGGAACAATTGATTTAACTTTGTTGTTTGTGTAGGATTTAATTGTGGTGAAGCATCAAATATTGCAACTCCTCATTGGTTACAAGTGGCTAAGGAAGCTGCAATCCGGAGGGCTTCAACTAATTGTGGTCCGATGGTTTCTCATTATCAGCTACTTTATGAGTTAGCACTCTCATTGCGTCCAAGGTGTGCTGCAGTAAATATGATGCCAATCCTTTTTCTTTTGATCCTATAGCTGTTGGTTTACATTAAAATACAGCAGAGTATGCCATCGTTTTTATAACTTTATTTTAAACTGCACTAATTCACTAAAATAACTTGATATCTTGTTTAAACTGATGATTCATCATGGATACCATATCATATATTGTGATTAAACTGGATAGCAGGTTCCATTTGTGTGTGTCTGCAATTTCCTACAAGTATCGAAATAATGGAGATGAATATATTCTGAACATTTTTTACAGGGAGACCAACAATTTCCATTCTATGCCAAGAAGCTCACGTTTAAGGAACAAGAATAAAAATGAAGGTGATATAATGGTCAAAGAGAATTTTGTTAGAAGTGTCACTGAAAACAACAATCTGCTTAGTATCCTTCTGGATAAGAGTCCTTGTATAATTATTCCAAATATTGCTTTCCCCCTTCCATCCTTCCCTATGACAACAGAATCTGAAGTCACTGTTAAACAAAGGTTTACAGCTGGTCCCTGCAGTATTAGCCAGGAATCAGCAAAAAATATTGCTGTTGATCATGTGGCAGTAGACAAGGTTACAGAGATTCAGAACATGAGGGGGTCCATATATCTCGCGGCATGTAGCAGTAGAAAGCTTTATGAAACAAAATATGGCAAACAGGATACTGCTACTTTCTGCCTATCTACTTCAGAGATGCAGAGCAGAGTAATTGATAAAGCAACACCACATCCAGGAGGTGGGCTCTTGGATCAAGGGCGGTTGCCATGTGTTCAGTGTGGCATATTAAGCTTTGCATGTGTAGCTATCATTCAACCTAGAGAAGCAGCAGTACAGTTCATTATGTCTAGAGAGTGCATCTCATCGAGTGGAAAACATGGAGAAATTGGTGCATCTGATGATACCTTAAACTGGATAAGCCAGAGTCATGAGATTGGTCCACGACCAGGTTAGCAAGAATATTCACCATTACCTGACATCGTTCTTTGGTATCCACTCATTTCTTGGTGTTTATCTAGTATGGTATTGTCCCAAGATCCAGATAAAACATCCTAATTGTAGACTTCTCCACTTTTTGTTGAACTGGAGCTAAAAATCACCCTGATAAATTTTTTTGTTGCCACAGTAATCAAAATGATTTGATGTATCATTCAAAGTCATTAAATTTGCTGTGTGAAAGTATCAAGGTCTGTTATGGCACCTTATATAAAGTGATTTTATTTTTCAAGGTGATGCGTTGACCTAGTCCTAATGTAGCTTAGCATCATTTGATTATGTATACTAGCTGTGGAGTGCACATATTCATGAACTGTAAAACATATTTTTCAAATTATTCGTCTTATCCTGTGGTTTGTAGTTCATTTGTCATATTGATTTTTTCTACAGCACTCAAGAGTCAACTATCATCGTTTATACTTTTTTTTTTCAAATTACCATTCCTTTTTTGAACAAACAGAAACAATGTGATCTGTGTCCCCATAGATTCCAATACTCAAGTCCTAAAAATAAATTATACAATGGCTTTCTTTTATAATGTAGTTTTTTCTTCATGCTTTGAAAGCTACATTGTAAATATCATCTTGTTCAACAGGTCCAGCTTCTGGAACAGAAGATAATGTAAAACATTCCATAAGTTTGGTCCAAGTGTCTGATCGGTGTAGACAACTATATGGCAGCAACACCAATGGATGCTCTTCTGCTCTTGGGCTTCTAGCTTCTGCTTATGATTCATCAGACTCTGATGAGGAAACAACTGAGGATGCATCAGAACATAATGAGAAAAACGATGCAGCAAACCAAAGCGCATATACTCAGATCTTGGGAACAGCACCTAGCTGTTCCAGTACAGTTCAGTGTCAAAAGACAAACTTGCACTTGCATGAAGAAGACTGTGAAGCCCAAACCACATCATCTTTGATTAAACCCAGAAACCATAATAGTAGGCCTATAAGTAAGGACAAAGATATTGGCCATTTTATAGACCTGGGACAGTCAAGAACAGATTGTTCGGGTTATCTTGATTCGGTTGATAATTTAACTACATCAGTTGTAAAATCTTCTCCAGATGCTTGTATGAGCACAACTAAAGCGTCAATGGATCCTGACGTTCTGTCCATGCTCAAGTACAACAAAGATTCTTGCAGAATGCATGTATTTTGTCTTGAACATGCTTTGGAAACATGGACACAACTTCAGCAAATCGGTGGTGCTGATATTATGCTTTTGTGTCATCCAGGTATTTGTTCAGTTCCCTAATTTCCACAGAGATCCTAGACATTTCCTGAATTATTTGCTCTTCCCTGTGTTCCCTTCATATCTTGGACTTGAACAACAATTCTCGCTTTTAATGTATGTGTATCTGACTGAATAGTAGTGTATATTCTCGGTATTATGGCATGTTTTTGAGACATGTTATTTACAACAAGTTTTTTAGTTTGGTTCTTCCAAAAAAATATAAGTTTACAACAATACCAGTAGCATAAACTGTGCTCAGCAAATGAGACAATCAAGTTTAGATCTCCTTCAAGGGACTCAAAATTTGATGTGCCTTTAGATCTCTTCTTTTAGGGAAAAGGATATCATTGTCCTTTAACAAAAAATATGGGTTACATTTCAAGACATGAATTGTTATTGTTCTTTTGATTATTCTCAATAATATTGTGGCTAGAATAACCAGATTAATTGTTTTTTTGTCTTCCTAGTCTTGTTTTCTCTTGTAAAATATAAAATTATTGTTTTTATTGGTAATTTACAATGCATTTGCAGAATACCCTAGAGCAGAGTCAACAGCAAAAGTCATAGCAGAAGAACTTGGTATGAAGCATGATTGGAAAGATATCACTTTTAAAGAAACATCAGAAGAGGACATCAAAAAAATTCAGTTGGCTCTACAGGATGAAGATGCTGAGCCCACAGGCAGTGACTGGGCAGTGAAAATGGGTATCAACATATATTACAGTGCTAAACAAAGCAAATCTCCACTCTATAGCAAGCAGATACCATACAATTCCATCATTTATAAGGCATTTGACCAGGAAAACCCAGACAGTTTGACAGATTATGAAGGTCAAAAGTCAGGCCCAACAAAGAAAAGGGTGGCTGGGTGGTGGTGTGGAAAAGTTTGGATGTCAAATCAAGTTCATCCACTTTTAGCCCGTGAGCGTGAACAGAATGATAGCATAGTTTACAACAAAACAATGTTCACTGCTATTTCCCATGACAAAGTACAAGATGAACCAACAACAAGATGCACTAAGATGACCAGCCGAAACCTATCAAAAAGAACATCGAGAAGAAAAAGGGGGGACTCTGCTGAGAAATCTAGAGCAAAAAAGAAGAGATGCACTTCTGATGAAGCTACTATGCATTACAGTGACCTTGGGCTGAACTCTGGAGTTGTCCATGACCAGCCTGAAAACTCTGAGGATAATGATAAACATGAAGATGAGGATGAAATTGAGGAAGCAACAAACCATCTGAAATATCAACAAAATAAATTGCAAAACATGAACAGGAAATCAAGTTCTAAGAAGCGGAAGGATGATAAAAGGAAAGATCATTTGCATGATCTATATGATGAAGATACTGATGTGGACTTCTGGCTTAACACAGGTAGTGGAGATGATGCCACACTGGGCAACTCAGATAACACTCCAGAACAAAAACTTGATCCAGTGAAAGTGAAATCTGGAGGTAAATTGCAAGGTAATAAGAGAAAATACAGCAAGGGCAAGTCTAGTGATGATTTGACGAATGGGGACAGTAAAGTGCAAAAGATGAACAGGAAATCAAATTTTAAGAAGCAAAAGAATGATAAGATAAATAGACAGTGTCGAAAAGATCAAAACGAAGATAACTATATGGACCATTTGCTTGATGTAGAGGTTGGAGATGAAGCCACACTGGACAATGGGGATAAAATCCTAGAAGATAAAATTGATGATGTGAAAGTGAAATCTAGAGGAAAATTGCAAACTGGTAAGAGAAAAACCAGTAAACATCAGGCAAGTGATGGTTTGCGCCCTGGAAATAAAGTAGCCAAATTTCCATGTGACATAGAAGGATGTGACATGAGCTTCAGTACTCAGCAGGACTTGTTATTGCATAAGCGTGATATTTGTCCTGTAAAAGGATGCAAGAAGAAATTCTTCTGCCATAAGTACTTGCTTCAGCACCGCAAAGTGCACATTGATGAAAGGCCACTAAAGTGTACGTGGAAGGGCTGCAAGAAGACATTTAAGTGGCCATGGGCGAGGACAGAGCACCTGAGGGTGCATACTGGGGTGCGACCTTATGAGTGCAAGGAACCTGGCTGCGGTCAGACATTCCGGTTTGTGTCAGACTTCAGCCGGCACAAGAGAAAGACTGGTCATTCCTGTGATAAGAGAAGAAAGAACAGTACATAACTTCTAACCGCTGTGCACAAGTACAGGTTTCTTCTCTGACGATGATTTGAAGGGGATGCTAATTGAATAATTGCATCAGATTCCATTTGTTGTGGGATTAGCCCACATTAGCAGTCTAATTCATTTCATTGTTTACCGGCTCTGCATAACAGCCAATTTTTCAATTGCTTTAGGTCCAACTGACCTTTGTTGACTAGGATTACTCCGAGTCAATTGTATCGGTCTTCTGTTCATCCTGGAAAATCGGGAAGTTTCTCCTGTTACCATGGCTAAATTTTTAACGAAGCATGTTAATCTGTGGGTAGCCGCTCCTTAATTTTTTAAGAAAACGTCAGCCTATAGTTAGCTCATTTGCTGTTCATTAATTTTGCGCACTACTCGTCTGTAGTTTTTGGTTCTGCAAAAGTTTAGTAAGTCTTGGAAATTGTTTGGTTTGTTCTTATTAACTTTTGATGCCTCGATTTTTTCACGCTGAACTCAATTATTTTCATCTTATGTGCTGCCAACTTATTTGATACCCCCTATGTCTTAAAATGTAACAAGTGTTTAGGCTTTGATATATGTATGTAGCAAGTTTTAGGCTTGTGTACTTGTATTAACAAGATGAGTATGAAAATTATACTGTCCTCATCGTGGTGGATACTGATTAGATATAGTAATGATTAATCTAGTATTTGGAGGTAAGTACTATGTTGTTAGATTTGAGATAAATTTTGAAATAACTTGTTTGAAGAAGTATAAGTCACGTAGTATGCCTGAGTTGATATCACAGAAGGCTTCCGCACAATAGCTGTTTGAGTTTGGGTTAAGGGATGCAATAGCTGTCTTGATAACTGCCAGTTCGGAGCAGTGGAATAGGAACTCGGTTTCTTGCAAGTGTTTTTTGGTTGAATCAAGTATCACACAAATTTCTTTCGTGATTCCTACGGGATTTTTTTGTGAAGCACACACGAGGTCTAACCTCATGTTGTCTGCGTGCCTTCAGATTTTGTGAAATGTTTCTCATGCAGCATCTGACCACACCTTCTTGAACGAATTCCCGTGCACTGTTACCTGCTTGAAAAGTCAAAGAACCTTTTTTTGTTGTATTCTACTATGTATTTGTAGAATGTTACATAGAATGTATTCTAATCTAACTGTTAATCTCTTTTTATCTCAAAGGTATATATTAATTTTTACTGTCACCTTAATGAGTGTAGTAGAACGTAGAGAAAACAAAATTGTCAAAAATGTTTGATGCGTTTAAATTTTGTTCCAGTGAAACCCTAGCAACGCAATTGGGGAATTTTATCTTCGGGAGAGGCGTGGAATCGTCAGTAGCCTGTAGGGGAGGAGGTGTGTAGGAACTTCTTGTTTAATAGTGTGTGTAACACAAGGTTGTCACACTATTGCTGGATATTCTTCTTTCACCAGCCTATAAGTTTTTTTGTAGTTTAAGCCATTATCAGTGATAATTTGCATGATATGTTCTAGACCAATCTCATGCAACAAAGTCTTGATCTCCTATACAAACAATGTTAAGAACCTACAATTGGACAACAATAGGATAAATGACAAACATGTATCTTACATAGGTAATGCGCATCTTGGCTCATACCCATTGCATCTATGGACTTATGGAAATACATAACCCCATTACAATATATCATAAAATTGATGATACTCATGCCTGTCGGCCCCGTCCATGAGTCACACATGACACTAACTCCATAAGTTGGTCACTCTTACTTGAAAATCTTGAACTGCCCTAAGATGTTCTGCTCGTTAGCATCTAAGTATTTTTCATCAATATCCCTTCCGGAAGGCGAAGCGACCCCTTCACCTATAACGCAACACATTTTATCAAAGAAAATCACAGTAATATATGCACGTAAGATGTTGAATAATTTACCCCACTTTTGTGTCTCTCGTATGGCACTCATAAAATATGGATTGTCTGCTCTCCTATCGGGAACACCAGATGAATGGAAAAACTTGGCCCACGCACGGCCAATCGCCTCCTTAGCACCTTTTCCCTTCTTTGTCCAAGGTCCTATATCTATTCTGGTTTGGGCCGGACCTCGTGAACTAGAAAGATTATATTCAGGCACAGATGACTGCTCTTTAAATGAAGTTGCTCGCATAGCCTTCTGTAGAAGGTTTGTTGCACCACCAGAAAAGCTTCTTCGAGCTGATACCCCTGAACCACTGCCACCACCATGCTCGTATATGTCGCCTTGCTCCTATACATGTCTTCTATGATCAGCCTCCATTCTAGATGTTGTCATAGTAGCTTCCATCTGCTCCTCCTCATCGGCGTCACTGGTGAGATCTTAAAGGTGACGATATCGATCATCTGTAGCAGCCTCTTCTTTCCTAAATCTCTCTGTGTCGATGTCCTTATAGTAATCCTATTTAACTCATGACGAAAAAAGTCACGCACATCTGGTGGTACATTATTGCAATGTGTTACCTGTGTACCTCATCCTGCTAAGTGATGCTTCAACCATGTGGCACCTCCACCTTTCTTTTCTGTATGACAATATTTGCACCTCCACCCTAGAGACATACATGTGCCATGCTCCCAAACAGCATCATCAAGCATCTTCGCTTAAATTATTGACAAATGTGTATACTGAGCGATAGCCGAGCAATAACATGTGGGAGCAGATAGCTACTAAGCAGCGACAATCTCACTTCTTTTGCTCGGCGGTGCGCTAGTTACTAAAATGTGAAGTGATTCTCATGCTTCCCTGGCATCACTTATATACCACTCATGTGATTAACTTGCCAAATGGTGATGTGACTCTAAAGTTTGTATGCATGTATATGTGAATCATTAAATTTTGTATGCATGTGCTTTAATAACTAGAAGATACACATTTTATGTGCACGTGAATCACCAAACTTTGTACATGTGAATATATATACCAGGAGCTAATACCTTATATGCATGTCAATTGCTAAACTTTACATGCATGTGAATCAACATATCAGTAGCTACACGTCGTATGTGCATATGAATCACCAAACTTTATATGCATGTGAATCAATATACCAGGAGCTAGTATCTTATGTGCATATGAATCGCTAAACTTTGTATGTATGTGAATTAACATAATAAGTCTTGTGACTCAACAGTGTGAGTGCTTATGGATCAATAAGCTTAGAACAAATAATTAACATACAACACTCATCAAGAATAATATTTTGTTTGATCAAACTATGACATTAATCCAAGAGACATGTATGTAAAGAATCAAACAATAACGAGTGAAGAATATTAAAAAATAAATTATTTTTGCATTTTGCATTTTTGTTCATCTTGTTTGGTTCATAACTTTGTGATAGTTTAATATTTTTAAAAACTAATTTCACCATAAATTATATTAATTTACCTACTATTTTTAGAAATTTTTTCATTTTTTTTATTTTTTCAATTTCAAATGAAACCAATCGGTACGCTGGTACCGAGCGCGAACGGTATATCGGTAACCGAGCGGTAACCATGGTTATCGAACGGTTTTATTAACCCTGGTAGGAAGTCAACAGCGGTCAACACTTGTAGGAAGTGTTGGGACATGGGGAGGCTACGCTAGCCAGCAAATTTTAATTTTTAACCCCGTTGGCCCAGGAACCCATGCGCGTGAGGGATCATGGATCGTTACCTTCTA
>KE372775.1:266160-280833 GCA_000418225.1 Zizania latifolia | reverse complement strand
CCCCTGTCGCACGCCCCGGCTGCCTCCTCTCCACGTGCCCCAGCTCCGGGCGCCCCGTCATGCTCCCACCCGTCCGCCTGGCCCCACCTCAGCCAGCGCCACTCTCCGGTCGGCCCCGTTTATTCATTTCGTTGCTCGCCGCCGCGCACGCTCCATGCCTCGCCTGCGTCGCGTGGCCAGGTGTGCTGCCAGCACCGCGAGCAGGAGAAAGGGAGGAAGAGGAAAGAGGAGGAAAGAGAAAAGGAGAAGGGAAAAAGGAGAAGAAAGAGAAAAAGAAGAAGAGGAAGAAAGAAAGAAAAAGAAAAGAGAAAAAATAAAAAAAAGAAGAAAGTTTTTTTTTTGAAATTTAGAGATTTTCTAAGATTACTCGGTCTATAGCATACATTCTATATTTTTATTTTTCTTAATATCATGGGTTTATTATTTCATGCACTTACAATTCAAATTTGACTTGTTTCAATTTAAATCTAAAAAAACAATTAATTAACTAAAAATAGGAGGAAAGAGAAAAGGAGAAGGGAAAAAAGAGAAGAAATAGAAAAAGAAGAAGAGGAAGAAAGAAAGAAAGAAAGAGAAAAGAGAAAAAAATAGAAAAATAAAAGAAGGAAGTTTTTTTTTGAAATTTAGAGATTTTCTAAGATTACTCGGTCTTAAGCATACAATCTATATTTTTATTTTCCTTAATATCATGGGTTTATTATTTCATGCATCTTACTCGGTCTTAAGCATACAATCTATATTTTTATTTTCCTTAATATCATGGGTTTATTATTTCATGCACTTGCAATTCAAATTTGACTTGTTTCAATTTAAATCCTAAAAAAATAATTAATTAACTAAAAATAGCTAACTGACTTAGAAAAATGCTAATTTTTTTTATGGTATAATATACGCTGTATTTTGATTGTAGAAAAAATTTCAAGTTCAAACGAGGATTTAACTGACATTTGCTTTCAAACCTAATCTATTTCTTCTTTAAATCCTAATTTATCCTTGGAGAATCTCCGGCTTTCTTAACATCTTAAGTGACAATTTTCTCAAAATATTTTTAAATTATTATCATAGCATCTACATATCATATCATATCATAACACCATGATATGTCTCGTATTTTTTAGACTTCATTTGATTTTTTTAGAATTAAAAAGCCATTAAGTTCCACGTTGCCAATCAAGTGTCGTAACCTAGATTTTTCAAAATTTCTTTCCATTTAGTGGGTACGGCCTACAAATGGACTCAAAAATATGAATATAATTTTTCTATAAATTTTGGTTCATTATTTCATGCACTTGAAGTTCAAATTTGACCTATTTCAATATAAATCCTAGAAACACACTTAATGAATTAAAAATAGTAAACTGATCCAGAAAAATACTAAATTTTTACATGAGATAAACTATGTTGTATTTTGATCGTAGAAAAAGTTTCAAGTTCAAATAAATATTTAACTATTAATTTGCTTTTAAACCCAACCTATTCATTCTTTTAATCCTAATTTGTCCTCGGGGAATCTCTAGCTTTCTTAACATTGTACGTGACAACTTTATCAAAATATTTTTAAATTTTTATCACAGCATCTATGTATTATATCATAATACTATGATAGGTCTCGTGTTTTTTAGACTTTATTTGATTTTTTTAGAATTAAAAAACCATTAAGCTCCATGTTGCCCATCGAGTCTCGCAACCTAGATTTTTTAAAATTTCTTTCAATTTAGTGGATAAGAACTAAAAATGTACTTAAAAACATGAATATAAATTTTCTATAAATTTTGGTTCATTATTTCAATCACTTGCAGTTCAAATTTCACCTATTTCAATTTAAATCTTAGAAACATACTTAATGAATTAAAATAGCAAACGGACCTTGAAAAATACAAAAAATTTATATGGAATAAGATATGTTGTATTTTGAGTATAGAAAAATTTTCAAGCTCAAATTAAGTTGTAAATATCACATAAGCTCAAAACATTTTTTCACACATAAGCCCAGAATTTTTTTTGCCCGCCCAAACACGCCGTCGCGACATCCGTTAGTACCGGTTTTTTTTTCGTTGTTTGCCGAGTGTCAAACTTTACCGAGTGTATTTTTTGTTATTCGCTGAGTGTATTTGGTCGGCACTCGACGAACAACTCTATTTGCCGAGTGCCCAAAAAAATACACTCGATAAAGTGCTGGACACTCGGTAAAGAGCTGTTTTCCCGTAGTGAATGTTATATTTTCTTTAGATTTTTAAAAAGAAATGGGATCTTTTAAAAGATTTTGGAATTCAAAAAAATTCTAAATTTGAAGAATGCTTATTATATACTAATCAGTTTTTTCCGATAAATATCCGTAACCGTATTCGTATCCGCTCCGTATTCATATCCGATAATATCCGTTTTCGTATCCGTATACGGAGTATCCGAATCTAAAAAAAATATGAAAAAGATATGATATCACTAACATCCATCCGTATCCGATCCGTTTTCATCCCTAAGTTGTCATGCTATGCTAATCTTGACCATTGATGTCTCGTAAATTATATTCATAGTATTTATAAAAATGATATTACGTAAAACATGTTGAAGTTCATGGAGCCTAAATGGAGAATAAATTCTAAAAAAATCTCAAAAATTCATGTCATATGAGACATACATATGAACTTTAATACCATTTTGCTAGTTTTAAAAGGGTGAGACCACTTTAAAATAAATAGTGTTTTTTCACTTTTTCTAGCCACTTAGCATTGTGCAGCAAGAGAACTAGACAAACATGAGCGGCACACTGGTGCACATTAATTGAGATGGTGTTAATTCTTATATTATTTAATATCATGATTTATCTATAAAATTAAATTAAATCTACGTGTTTATATTTTTAACTAAACAACTTTAAAATATGAATAGGTAAAATTGTTATATACCAAATGTAACTGTAACTAACTGTAGATGAGAATCAATAGTTTTTTTTTTTAATTTGAAGTCCTAAAATAAGATTTGCAGAAGTGAAGGAGCAATTAATTTGGCAGCATGATATGTACGTTATGGAGTTGCCACGCAAAAGCATCCTACTTGTAGGCGGTAGTTCATATTTCCATCACATTCCGTTGGCACTTTTCCATCTCGACGGCATTGCTCTACGCATGCATCTCGCCGGGATGATGTCCAGATACATGGGCATCGGCCACTGTACATACCTGCTTTCAAGGACCAAGTACTTTGTTAGCCAACTCAGCCAGGTAGGGATGGCAAATGGGCAAGGTGCCTTTAATTTTTAGGTTATTAGAATTAATTTGTTAGTTTTGATTTTTTTAGAAATACTTCATATTCACATTTCCAACTCTACGGTGTTTTTCGTAGGGATCCTTTGGAACAGACTAATTTAAAAAAAATTGGATGAATTTGTCTAATTTATATAAAAATCATGTAAAATTCATGCTTTCCAAACATGCCCTTACACAGAAATACTGATTTGGATGAGACCTCTGAACCGAATCAGCAAATAGCACTCCCTGCAAGCTCAACTGTTTTATTCATCAAAGGAAAACCTTATTAAAAAAGCCCTTGATCCGTAGCAAATTATTGCAATAATTTTGGCTTCTTTAGTGCTACATCTTCCGCAAAGAATAATTGAGACATGCATAGAAATAGTACAAGATAAGATGCCTACCTCCACTATAACTTCAACGATCAAAATGCTCCTGAAAACGAGATACATATTCTGTATGGAGATCACAATCAGTCCCAATCCAGCCTAGACTTTATATAGTATCTACAATAAAAGCTTTTTCCGAGTCAAAGTCGGATGTACACACACTCGTGCACGCACAACGAATCACATAACCACGATAGCCACTACTACAGAAATAATATTTATCACTGGTTGGTAACAATTTTGGTATCTATTATTTTATCACAGGTTGCTAATAACTTTTAGTATTTGTTATTGAACTGATATAGATAATTTGAGACTGATATTCACGCACATCAATACCAGTTTAACCACTCGACACTAATATGCTATCAATACTGGTTAGATACCGTATGTGATACACTATCAGTACCAATTAGTAGTACCAACTGATACTACTTATCTACATTAGGGATGGCAACTCTACCCGATTATCCGTTTATCCGTGGGTAAAAACTCTATTAGGGTCAGATATATTCCTAATATTATACCTGATGGGTAAATGGATACCACTATTACAAAAACAGTCTTTAGTGACTAAGCTTTACTGACAGATCAATGACGTGCGTCAGTAATATACTTTTAGTGACAGACTGTTTTACACCTGTCAGTAAAGCTGCATTATTAGTGACGAGTCATAATGTGGCTCATCACTAAAGAAGGGCACCCCCATTAGTGACAGGTCACATTATGACCCGTCACTAAAGGGTCAAAGAACTAGTGACGGGCGGTAACTACCACCTGTCACTAATGACCCTGCCGATCATTAGTGACGAGCGGTAGTTATCGTCCGTCACTATATGTGCTTCCTATGTATAAATAGGTGGGGCTAATAGTGAATCGATTATGCTTTTATATCGCGTAGAACCCTAAACCCTAGCCTCCCATCACCACCGCTACCGCTTCATCGTGCTCCTCCACCGTTGTGGCCTCCTCCGCCATCCTCCGTGCCGTCGCAGCCTCCATTTTGTCGCCACCTCATCGTGCCTCTCCGGCCGTCGCCTACTCATCCTCGTCCCTCCTCGTCGTGCCTCCTTCTCCTCCCAAGGTAAGTACCCGCATGCCGTCTCTTTCTCCTCCTCGCTAGCTAGGTATTATGACTTTGTGAATATGTGAATATATGAATATGTAAATTTATGAATATATGACTTTGTGAATATGTGAATATGTGACTTTATAAATATGTGACTTTGTGAATATGTGAATTTGTTCCCCTAGCCTATTTGCTCAATGAAGAGTTGGCCTAGTATAAAGAATATGTGTGACAACTAGGCTCATTATTTTTTTCTATAGTTTGTTTATGCAATTATCTTACATT
Source organism: Zizania latifolia (assembly GCA_000418225.1). NCBI lineage: Eukaryota > Viridiplantae > Streptophyta > Magnoliopsida > Poales > Poaceae > Zizania > Zizania latifolia. Next base: position 275,842 of record KE372775.1, on the reverse strand, counting down.
ATGTGCTTACTATTTATGTTCCTATAGTTTATTCATGTAATGATCTTCTATATTCTTTAGGGGTAAGATTTAATTAATTAGTTATCACACATACCTGTGAATTGAAATAGAGCCTAGTAGCGAGGAGGCCATTAAGTTGGCAGCCCGATATCTGAGAGCAATCCGTGTTATTTTCTTGTTCAATATGAATTAGGGTTTACACAAGTATTATTATACTTTTTTCATCGTTGTTAAATATAACATGAATTAGGGACATGGCAAGCCTCCCAAGTGATCAACAGGGCACTTTCGCCAGACATCGTGCTTCCAGCAGTAGGTGGGCCCCTACAGTATTATTGTACTTTTTTTGCTGTTCCGTACTACAAGTGCTACGTGTAGTTGTAGTAATTCATGCCAACAATGTAGGTACCGACTTTTGATCCTAAGTGCTGCCTTCTGAAAGTCAGTCATGTCCACGAGCATCATATGGTACAAATATTGTACATTGTATATTCTATTTATATGGTAACAAAACTAACAAATTGATGCGATATTATCTCATTGTTATAGTTTCTACAAAAAAGCTTTATCGCTAAACATAACATTCACGATGATGACACCCTTGAGATATCAACAAGAGATGGGTGCACCAATATGGTTGAGGTTGAGAACTCTAGAGGCAGGTTATGTCTGAATAGAGGGTGGTCTGCATTTGTTGACCGAGTCATCCTAGTAGAAGGAGACTTTATGGTACTAAAAATAGGACCCCCACTATTTGCTATGGCTATCGTTTTCAATAATTATGATGAAGAGAAAACTTCATAAGCCACAAAAATAGACGAGAGTGATAGCGATATCTATAGCAAACTTACATTACTTATTAAACAGACATGTCTATTTTATATATGTACTTACCAGCTTTTTATAATGGTAGGTGAGGCTCCTAACAATGCTGAGAAGAAAAAGAGAAGCAGATATCTAGGGAGGGCGACACCGACCAAATGGACTAATTGAAGAACATCTATTATTTTGGCAATCATATAGATGTAACTCCAGCAAGGAAGGCTCTCCTGCAAGACATCTCGGTAGGTTTATCCTCCGGGACTCAGTTATATGTTTGCACAATTAATAACTCGATCATCAAGAAGAAGTCGGTGGCAAGCACTTTGCACATGTTACAATTGCAAACATGTACATATGCATTTGCATTGTCTAACTAGATTTGTACAAATTTTATTGTAACAGTACTTCTCAAAGCACTATTATGAGAAGTACATTATTCCTCACCTACACCAGCAGACCACCTAGATTTAACTGACAACAGCAGATAGTGAACCAGTACCAATTGCAGTGCATAAATCCACATATTGACGGTATTACCTAACTACTAGTTTTAGCTAATTTCTTTGAGATAACGAGTTAGAAGTTAATACAATATGCGCCTTTTATTTCAACATTAATAATGGTGCACTTGAGACAACTATGTATGTGGTATAAATTGTTATTTCTCATGTTCGAATCTTAAGGAACTTTGTTTTAGCCAATTTCTTCGAGATAACGAGCTAGAAGTTAATATATGTAATATTAATTTGGTTTCGAAACTTCTATGATGAATTGTCTATGTTCTGTGATGTGCTTGCAATGTTAGATGTTGGCTGCCAAATCCTAGCTTTGATTCAGGATACAGCCTAAAAATATATTTTTTTAAAAAATGACCATACTATTAGTGACGTGCGACAATAATCACCCGTCACTAAAGGGTGATGACAGGTGAGCCGACATGCCCCCCTTTAGTGGCGGGTCGATATTGTCACCCGTCACTAAAAGGTGATCCTTTAGTGACGCGTGAACACCCATTACTAATGATCTAGCTTCACAGACACGATTAGAGTGACGGGAGACATGCCCATCACTAATAGAGGTTATTAGCTATCACTAATAGGGTTTTCTATGGTAGAGTACGAATATATGTATTGACTATCTATACTTGTTCACCCGATTATCCTGAGTATAAAAATAAATCCCAAACCATAAGTCCTGTCTTCTTCCTTCTCTTTCCTCCCTTCACTCCCACCTCAGCCACCACTCTCCCTGTCCCTCACAGATCTACAACTCCAGCGCCTAGGTAGGCCCGTGGCGGCATCCAGCGCTGCTTCACGCCAGTGTCCCATGCGCTGCCCCGCACCGGCATCCAGCGCCGGTGTCCCACGCGTTGCCCCGCATCACCTAGCGTGTCGCCTTGAGTGCTGCCCCACGTTGCCTAACACGTCACCCTGATCACTGCTCCGCACGCTGCCCTCGCTGCTACGGCCAGTCCTCGGTGGCCATCCCCCATGGCCACACCTTTAAAAGTGCATCTTAATGCATCTAGGCCCCTAATTAATTTTGGTGTATTAATGACAATCGTGATCAAAAGCTACTAACCATGTTGCTGAGATGAATGCAGAAGTTGAAAGAAAAACGGCGTCGCAATTGAAGTAATTTTGGAGAAAAAGCTCCATTTAGTTCAATATAGGCTCAATGGTGTAAAATTGATTATCTATTTATGAAATTGAGTCTAGGTATGCTGTACTATTAAGAGGGATGCGTTGAAAAATTATTTTAGAAGTTTGGCTCAAAGAAAAATCTTTTTGAAGAGTTTTTTGATTTTTTCTAAGTCGAACCAGGTTTTTCTAGCAAGCCCGGATGATCTGGATCAGTCCAGAGCATCTAAAAATTTGGTTCTGTTTCGAGAGTTTAAACGTCAGAATATCTGGGTCTAGCCGGATACTTTGAAACTAACTTTCTATTTGGATTTTTTTCTGAAGCCCAGAACATCGAGACTCATCTAGATGATCCAAAAATAGTGTTTTGTTGGATTTTATTTGTGAGACCTGGAACATCCGGACAAAGCCGGATGGTCTGAAAATACTCTTTTGTTCGATTATTTTTGAGGCCCGGAACATCCAGACAAAGCCGGATGATCCAAAAATGCTTTTCTGTTTGAATTTATTTTGAGGCCCGGAATATTCAGACAAATCCGGATAATCTAAAAAGGGTGTTATGTTTGGTTTTATTTGAAGAGGCCGGATCCTTTGACTCAATTCGAAACATCCGGATTTTAAATTTCAGAACATCTAGATTAGTCCAGATCATCCAGATGAACAGTGCCCGAATATTCCATCCAACGGCCAATTTTGGGAAAGGGATATAAATATCTCCTTCCCCCATTATTGAGGCACGAATCCCTAGAAAACCCTAGCGCCATTCACTCACCCATTCTCTCTCGTTCTTGTGTGAGATCTAGAGCGAATCGTTGAGATTTGAGTTGAGAGATCTACATAAAACTTCTTATATTTGTTTTGATTCATCCTCTTGGAAGTTTTGTGTGGGTGTGTTTGTTGGTTTTCTTGGAAGATCTTGAGCACAAGGTTTTTCGGTCGCGTAAGTTTTCAACGAATCTATTACTCTTGGAGGTGTTGCCTCTTAGATGACTAAGCATCGATCTGCGAGCACCTAAGGAGATTGTGGTGTGCTCAGTCAAGTTTGTATAAAGCTTCTCCTCGGCTTCAAGGAGGTAACTAGTGGAAAATCAAGCTCGACCTCAGTGGGCGTTTGGTAAGGAAAAGGGTTGAAAGAGATCTAGCCTTTTGGGTCCCCTCAACGGAGATATAGGATCGATGGATTCGAACTCCGATAAATATCCCTAGTGTTCTTTGTGTTCTTATTGTGCATGCTAGTTTTTATTTTCATATTGCCCGATCTACTTAATAGCAAGTTTTCTTTATATATCGCTGTATAAAAGTTGTTACCAACAATCTTGTTTACATTTCATACATATAGATTGTTGGCTAGGTTTAGATTTACATATATCTTATTGTTATTTCTTTGGTGTGCCCGGATAATCTAGACCCTCGGAGTGTCTGAGATTTCCTCCGGTCCCCAAAGTATTCGGATTAGTCTAGATCATCGGGGCCTAGAAATCTTGAACTAACCATTTTCAGTGAGAATTTTTCAGATTGCCTATTCACCCCCTTAGGCAACTTTTAATTGGTATCAGAGTAGGCTCTTTTCGAAGGCTTAACCGCTTGAAGAGAAAAGATGTCGAGTGATCATCTTACTTTGAAGGATTGGGACGGTACCGGCTCGATGTCACCCTCCGCCGGTTTCGAGAAGAACAACGCAGATGGAAGAAAATGGGCTTCATATCCTTTTGACTACTCTATGTTAAATCCTAATAATAACTATCTCTCCATGTCAACTGGTTGTGCACCATACTTTAACGGTACACACTATGTGGCATGGAGACATATGATGAAATTGCATCTAATTTCTATGCTTCTAAATATTTAGAAGATTGTGTGCACATGTGTAGATGTAGAAGATGCAAACATGGATGAAATACCTTTAACTTCCAAAGAAGAACAAGCAATTCATTGCAACGCTTAAGCGGCTAGCGTCATACTTGCCACATTGAACCCCGAAGAGTTCAACAAGATTGATGGGCTTGAAGAAGCTAAAGAAATATGGAAAACTTTATAAGTTGGCCATGAAGGTACATCATCAGTGAGGGAGTCAAAGATTGAACTTTTTGAAGAAAAGCTTGGAAGATTTGTCATCGAAGATGACGAAACTCCATAAGAGATGTATGACCGCCTCATGGTCTTGGTGAACAAGATTAAAGGACTTGGAAGTGAAGAGATGTCCGATCATGTGGTGGTGAAGAGGTTGCTTCGAGGAATAGCGCCAAGGAATCCTACCTTGGTTATATTAATTCAAGAGTGCAAGGACTTTATGAAGATGATTCCAAGTGACGTGCTAGAAAGAATAATAGCACATAAACTAATAGAAGAAGAAGCTAAAGAAGTCAAATACCTTGCTAAGCTTCATAACAACAAGAGCAAGGATCTAGCTCTCAGGCAAAGAAGAAAGAAGAGTCAAGTGATGAAAGCGATGATGATGAACTTGTTTTATTCGTCAAGAAGTTTATAAAAAAGGGCGGATTTGATAAGTACAAGAAAAGAAATGACAAGTCCAGGAAGAGGTAATTAAAGAAGGGTTGCTATGAGTGTGACAATCATGGACTCTTTATAGCCCCAAGAAGAAGAAAGAAGATAACAAAGAGAAGCACAAGTACAAGAAGGGGAAGAAAAGTGGCCATGCTCATATTGGCGAAGAGTGGGATTCCAACTCTGTCTCCGAGTCAGAATCAGACTCTGACTCTTACAAGAAAGGAGTAGCCATCATCGCCATCACCAACAACATGCCTCCAAAGCCTTCGCTCTTTGGAGAGTCAAGCGACGATGAGATTATCTCCCCCAAGTGCTTCATGACAAAAAGCAAGAATGCATAAATTATATCTAAAGTTCTAGATAAGGATGAACATAGTAATGCCAGTGATGATGAATCTAGAGCTAATGATGACATGCTTAAAAATATGAGTAAACAAGCTTTAACCAAGTTTAAGCAAATTATGGAAACAATAAAGACACAAGAAGAAACTCTTGAAAACAAGAAGAAATACTCATTAATGAGAAATAAAAGAATCTTGAACTTGAGCGGCTTCTTGCTAAGGAAAAGAAAAAGGTAGACAAATTGACTAGATAATCTAGTTTAGTCAGGAAGGCTAATGAAAACTTAGAGGAAACACTCAAAACTCTCAATAGCGAGCTTATGATTCTTGATAAACCAATAAGAGTCTGGAAGAGAGAATTGAGTCTCTAATATCTCAACCTATTTCTACTCCTTCTATTGTTTCTATAAGTAGTGGTTGTTCAAAATGCTTTAATATTGATGTTATTGCTTATGAGACTAACATGAAGAAAATAGAGGTCCTAAGGAAAGAAAATAAAAGGCTTGGCACCTTGATAAGTTATGGGTGTATGAAGGTCTATAAGTCAAAGGATGCTCTATTCAAGACCCTTAACACTTAAAGCAATGTTGAGAAGCGTGGGCTTAGCTTTCATCCAAATGAAAGCAAGGTCAATGCTTGAAGAAGGTACAAGGGTAAGGAGTAATAAAATTTGTGAGGAAAGGCCAAGTTCTAAAGAAGACAAACAACAAGCCTCATGCCTCACAAACTATCTTTTATGCTTCATACTTGATTAAGAGAAACCACCGTGGTAAAGTGGTTGCTCAATTTATAGGAGATAGAAATTAAAAACCTTTGAGATGTATTTGGATTCCTAAAGTTCTTGTTGCTAACATTAAAGTACCCAAAAAGATTTAGGTACCTAAAACAAAGAACTAATCCTTTTATAGGAATATTCCTCCGGTGGGTCAAGTTGGGTGATGGATAGTGAATGCACCAACCATATGACCGGAGAGAAAATGATATTCACCTCTTTTGAGCCTAACCAAGGTCATCATGAATCCATTGTGTTTAGTGACAATGGAAAAGGAGAGGTAATGGGTGTAGGTAAAATTGCTATCTTAAATGATTATTCAATTTCAAATATCTTGTTAGTAAAATCTTTAAATTATAATTTGCTTTCCGTTTCACAATTATACGAGATTGGATACAATTGACTTTTTACTAATGAGGGTGTGACCGTCTTGAGAAGAAGTGACAATTTCGTAGCTTTTATGGGTAGGTTGAAGGGAAAACTTTATCTAGTTGACTTTGCACTAGATAATGTTGAACCTAAAACTTGCCTTATGGCTAAAACTAGCATGGGTTGGTTATGGCATCGCCAACTAGCTCATGTTGGTATGAGGAACTTGTCAAAGCTTCTTAAAAGAGAACACATCCTAGGACTAACAAATGTTGTGTTTGTGAAAGATATGTTGTGTAGCGCTTGTCAAGCCGAAAACAAAGTTAGAGCGCCACACACTGCCAAGAACATCATGATGACAAGAAGGTTACTTAAGCTTCTACACATGGATCTTTTTTGACCCATGGCCTACTTAAGCATTGGTGGTAATAAATACGGTTTTGTTATTGTTGATGATTATTCTCATTTTACTTGGATGTTCTTTTTGTATGACAAGAGTGAAACACAAGGTGTATTCAAAAGATTTTCAAGAAGAGCCTAAAATGAGTATGAAGTCAAGATCAAGAAAGTGAGAAGCGACAATGAAAGTGAGTTCAAAAACACTCAAATTGAAGACTTTCTTGATGAAGAAGATATCAAGTACGAGTTCTCCGCTCCATATGATGTACCTCAAAATAGAATAGTGGAACGGAAGAATCGGATATTGGTGGAGGCGGCAAGAACCATACTTAATGAGTATAAGACTTTAGACATCATTTGGGTCGAAGCAATTAATACCACATGCCATGCAATCAACCATCTCTATCTTCACAATATACTCAAGAAGACGGCTTATGTACTCCTAACCGGTAACAAACCCAATGTTTTATATTTTAGAGTTTTTAGAAGTAAATGTTTTATCTTGAGTAAGCGACCAAGAAGCTCCAATTTTGCCTCTAAGATAGATGAAGGTTTCTTGGTTGGTTATGAGTTAAATGCACATGCCTACCGTATATTCAACAAAATTTTTGGTATTGCTAAAGTCACTAAGGATGTGATATTTGATGAAACTAATGGCTCTCAAGTAGAGCAAGTTGATCTAAGTGGTGTTGGTGAAGAAGAGCCTCCATGTGAAGCAATCAAGAATATGTAAATTAAAGATATAAGAGTAAGAGAACAAGAACCTACGGATCAACAACAAAAACCTCAAGTTGAAGAAAGTCAAACACAAGAGACTCAAGAGAAAGAGGTGTTGGATAGGGATCAAGATATTCATGAAGTTGTTCAACAACCCACACAACACCCAAGAGTCCACCAAGGCATCCAAAGAGATCATCTCATGGACAACATCCTTGGAGACCTTCAAAGGTGAGTAACTACTCGTTCTCGATTAGCAATTTTTTGTGAATGTTACTCTTTTGTGTCCTCTTTGGAACCTCTAAAGGTAGAAGAAGCTCTTGAAGACGCGGATTGGATAATAGCCATGCAAGAAGAGCTCAACAACTTGAAGAGAAATAAAATATGGACGTTGGTGGAAAGACCAAAGCAAAATGTGATTGGCACCAAATAGGTCTTCTGCAACAAGCAAGACGAGCATGGCGTGGACATAAGGAACAAAGCAAGATTGGTTGCTCAAACTTTCACTCAAATCAGAGGTTTGGATTTTGGTAAGAATTATGCTCTCGTTACTAGACTAGAGTCAATTTGAATATTATTAGCCTATGCTACTCACCATGATTTCAAGCTTCATCAAATGGACATAAAAATTGTATTCTTAAATAGGCCAATCTCTGAATTTATGTATGTGGAGCAACCAACATGCTTTGAAGATCCCAAGTACCCCAACCATGTGTTCAAACTCCAAAAGGTGCTCTAATCTTAAAAGGGCTTTAAAATAGGCAAAGCTGATCCTACCCTCTTTACTAAGAATTTCAATAATGATTTCTTTATTTACCAAATATATATCGATGACATTATATTTGGTTCTACTAATATTGATTTTTGTAGGGAGTTTAGTAGGATCATGAACAAGAGGTTTAAGATATCAATGATGGAGGAGTTGAAGTTTTCTTTTTAGGATTTCAAATCAAGGAACTCAAAGAAGGGACATTCATATGCCAAACAAAGTATATTAAGGACATGTTAAAGAAATTTGACATAAAAAATACCAAACCCATCAAGACCCCTATGCAAACCAATGGGCATCTTAATCTAAATCAATAAGGAACCAACGTCGAACAAAAGGTATACCGCTTCATGATTGGTTCCTTATTGTATTTATTTATATCTAGGCCCGATATAATGCTTAGTGTTTGCATGTACGCAAGATTTCAAGCTGCACTAAAAGAATGTCATTTGGTCACCGTTAAGAGAATTTTAAGATATTTGGTTCATACTCTAAACCTAAGGCTTTGGTATCCGAAAGATTCAAACTTTGATCTAATTGGCTATTCGGACTCGGATTATGCCGGTTGCAAAGTAGATAGGAAAAGCAGCACCAAAACCTGCTAATTCCTTGGAAGATCACTTATTTCATGGTCTTCTAAAAAACAAAATTATATGGCCTTATCCACCGCCGAAGCCGAATATGTAGCAGCCGGTAGTTGTTGTGCTCAACTTCTTTGGATGAACCAAACATTGAAAGACTTTGGGCACAACGTTACCAAAATCCCACTTTTGTGTAACAATTAGAGCGCCATCAAAATAGCCAACTACCCCGTCTAACACTCAAGAACCAAACACATTGACATTTGCCATCACTTCTTGAGAGATCATGAGATCAAGGGAGATATTAGCCTAACCCATGTGAGAACCGACAAACAATTCACTGATATTTTTACCAAACCCTAGATGAGCAACGATTTTGTAAGTTAAGAAAGGAGCTAAATATCCTTGATTCTCGCAATATCGCTTGATAACTTTGCATATTAAATGCCTATGTTGAAAATGAGGTGGTAAATTAATTGCCTTCTTCATATGAAATGGGCTACATTTTAATTAAAAATTGCTAAACCTTCATTTTCATGATTTTGAAGCTATGCCATGTTAATGAATATGCTTATACTTGCCATGTTCTATTTATGTTTATACATGCCTTCAATTGCTTGTGATGAAATATTATTGCTAAGTCAAAAAGTTCATAGCATTTGTCATCCTTGAATTCATAGTGACTAGAGATTTCTGGAGGAACTGGATCGTCCGGCTCTACTCAGATGCTCTAGACCTGGTGTAGGATCGAAACTAGCGACCAG
>KE372775.1:221424-248853 GCA_000418225.1 Zizania latifolia | reverse complement strand
GACTAGACGAGAGGGTGTAGCGATTGCAAGGTTCCGATCGCTGACAGCAAGCCTTAAAACGTCAACGTCCACTCGTCGCCTCAATCGAACCTATCGGAAGATCGGGCCACAAATCGGACCCCGGTGCACATCACCGTGTACGCCATATGGAAACCTCTCTTCACGTGTAGCATCCGCTAGCCTGAGCGTCTCACATGACATCCTCGATCGTTCTGAACCTCAGCTCCTCTACGAGCCTAGCTCTGATCCTGTCATTGACCATGACTTGCCCTCAAGAAATGCCTGCAGATGAACAAACCAAGAAACCCTTTCCTGAGCATAAGTTCTTTACACTTGACTCAATCAGTCCAATCAATTATAAATAGAAACCCTTTCTTTAAGTACAAGTTCTTTCCAACTTGTCTCAATCAGTCCAATCATAAAATGGTGAATTTCTTGAATAAATAATTTAAAGCACATGATTTGACTCGAACATCAAAAATCAAAGTGATCCAAAATCCTAAGTGCTGAGTTTTATCTGGTGCTGAATTTTCTCGAGGGCTGAATCCTCTCGAGTGCTAAGTGCTGAGTGCCCGACAAGAGTGCTCAACAACTGGACCAAAGTGTCCGACCACTCAAACCAATCAAAACCAGTTTGTTCATCACATATCAACATCAAACCAATTTATTCATCACTTATCAATTGATCATACATATTATCGGAGATATGACCCCTGGGTACCCCACGATTGGGCTTATCAATCCAGACCAAGGGAGGCTAAGACTAGCATTGACCATCTGATACGGTCCATGGAGACGAGTCTGACGCTAATAAGGAAGGTTAAGTCTTTATCAGGTGACCGGACTCTAGATATGGCATCAAGATATTTATTTATACCAGAATCCTTGGAATTAGGGATTTAGCACCCGAGTTCGATAGGCAATTCTAGATCGACTCGGGATAGAGTCCTAGGTATATAAAGGAGGTGAGGCACCCCCTAGAGGCATCAATCTATTCATCCAACCTAGCCATCTAGTTTCATCATATTTTTCTTACTTTCAAACGTAATTAAGCCTCCATAGCTTAATCGAACCGTCTTATAAGCTCTACCACCATATTATACACCAAAACACTGGACATAGGGTTATTATCCTCCGAGAGACCTAAACCAGTATAAACCTTGGCTCTTGTGTTCTAGAGTCGACCATCGGGTTCGAAGGCACTATGTTTTCCTTACACACATCTAATCACCACATTGGGTACCCCCTTGGGTGGACTGCTCGGTGATTCACCGATAGTTAGCGTGCTAGGTAGGGCATCGCGTCGCTTTCACCAGGACCTGATTGCATTTTCTTCGGATTTTCTCATGCTGGCTGGCTCCATAATTATGTTCGGGAGTTTGGCGTTCGTCGGGGACTTAACGCGGTAGCTTACCCTCTTGTGCCTCTCAATCACTATCGCTCGTGGGCCAGCCGACTCGAGAAGTGTGCCTCCCTCCTCGACCCTCAGGCAAAGTCACTGAACAGGCCATGTTTGAGACCCGATCAGATCTGAACACTACATTATCTTCTCCAACAAGAAGGGTCAAATTGTCCGACGTCGGTGGGGCAGAAGCTGGGCTAGTCCATGGGCTTGAAGCCAGTCAACAACCGAGCAGCCCTCGGTTCCAAGCTAATCTTGTCATGATGGCCGAGGGTGCGCTGTCCACAACTACCAGCGAGTGACGTCGACGTGACGAAGGCAACGAGGTCGAGAAGAACAACGGGGTCCGCCGTAACCTCGAGGATGAATTCAATTTGGAGTTTGATGGGGACAAGGTCTTCAAGACTCTAGACACAAATTTGGTGGCGATCGAGAGAACTCTTTGTTCTCTTCCCGAGACTCTGGAACTGCGATGAGCGAAGGCTCTGGCTCAGGCGATAGCAACACAAATCAATGCCCTGGCCCTAGTTCCAATCCAACCGCTGCCTCCTTCCCTGAAAGATAGGGAGGGCAACAAACCAGATCGGTACTAGCCCCTTTAGGACCAGAATCCACCCATCGATGGCCCCCACAGCGATCGCCCAATACCACCTCCACTCCTAGAAGGATGGAATAGACTGCGTTTCGAAATCCACAGGCCAGCAGATAATCGTGATGACCCTTAAGACAGAGGCAGTAGCATCAACGGTAGCACTGATTCCTACGAAATTGAAGGCCAAAACCCTCGCAACCCCAGAAGGAGCAGAAGCCAAGACGATCATGGCAGATTTTCCACGTTCATAAGCCACCTAAGGCAAGTCAGGTGACCAAAGTCGTTCCATCCCATGGGGAACAAACCATACGATGGCAAGACAGATCCCTCGCAGTGGCTATGGCTCTATTACATGACCGTCCACATGGCCGGTGGCGATGAGAGGGTAATGGCTAACTACCTTCCGGTCATGCTCTCCTCGTTCGCCATTAATTTGGCTCTCCAGCCTACTCAAGAACTCCATCAACTCTTGGGCGCAACTCTGTTCGGTCTTCATCGACAACGACCAGGGGACCTGGTAGAAGCCCAAGACCCAATACGACCTCCAGCAGCTATGACAAAAAGAAGACGAGTCGCTGCAGGACTTCATCTGGACATTCTCTGAAAAGAGGACCACCATTGTGGACGTCAAGGAGCATGACATCATTAATTACTTCATCGATGCTGTACACCACACTTCTAAGGTGCATGGGGCCCTCGTAAGGAAGAAGCCAAAGACTATAGCCCGGATGGTCTCTATTGCAAAAAGCGACGCCGACTATGAAGATGCTCGAAGGGAAAAGATAGAGCGATCATGCCACAAGAGCCGATCCCGTCAGAATAGAGATGACCGTCCTCGATCCCCATGACAAGAGGACAACCAGCTGAGATCCTCTCGTGGCAAGCAGGAACAGAAAAGGAAGACAGAGAGAACTGTGGTAGCAGCCTATAGTTCGCGACGCTAGGAAGACGAAGCCATGTTGGAGGAACTTGACAAACCCTGCCCGTTTCATCCAATGGGCAAGCATACCATGTGCAAATATTATTCCTTACAAGATGCACTAGCTAAGGAATCCCGCAGTAATCCCTGCCAAGGCAAATGGCGCCAGGACGATGATGACACCCCGAGGAAGGATAGTCGGCCCCGAGACAACAACGATTTCCAAAAACCTCAAAAGACAGTGAACATCGGCTTTGGGGGCCCCACATCAGCTAAAACTAAATGGCAACAAAAGATTCTAGACTAACATATCAATACCATAGGGTTCGAGGAGATCTAACAGCTGCGGTGGTCGAAAGTCCTGATCACCTTCTCCCGAGATGACCAATGGACTATTGTCCCAAAAACTGGGCGTTGGCCACTGGTTATCGACCCGAAGATATTCAAGGTACGTATGAGATGAGTCCTAATCGACGGAGGAAGTGGATTTAACATTCTCTTCCGCCAGTCCCTCATCGATCTTGGCATTTCAGTCAACAGCCTCTAAAAGGAGGACAACTTCCCGTTCTATGGTATTATACCCAGGCAAAGCTCCGTACCGCTCGGCTCAATAACTCTACCAGTCACGTTCGGCTCTCGGGATAACTATCGGACCGAGCACATAACCTTTTAGGTCGCAGAGTATGATATTCCATTCCACGCTGTCCTCGGAAGGCCGTCCAGAGCCAAATTCATGGCCATTGGACACTACCCATACTTGGTGCTCAAGATGCCAGGTCCTGGCGGAGTTATCACTGTGCAGGGAAACATCGGCACGTCTCATGCATGTGAAAAAGATAGTCTTGCCCTGGCCGAGGCTATCGACCTATTGACTCAAATGGAGGAAACCCTCAAGCAAGTCCGAGCACATCCTCCCGAAGCCTCGGAAGTTCCAGCCAAGGTACCAACTCCCTCGAGGATCTCCACCACACCCTCGAGCACCAAGACCGTCCTCTCAGAAGTCGGCTCATCAAAGACTGCAACCATTCGGGCAGGGCTTGACCCCAAATAGGAAATCACGCTCATCAGCTTCATGCGCTCTAATATGGACATATTTGCATGGAAGCCCTCCAACATGCCTGGGGTTCCTCAGGAGCTGATTGAGCATGAACTACACGTATACCCAACTGCCAAACCGATAAAACAAAAACTATGGAGGTTCGCACAAGACAAGAAAGAAGCGATCAAGGCCGAGATCGCCTGCCTCCTAGCAGCAGGATTCATCCACAAAGTTTATCACCCAGAGTGGCTTGTCAATCCAGTCCTGGTAAGGAAAAAGATACGACAATGGCGGATGTGCATCTACTATACCGACCTAAACAAACACTGCCCGAAGGACCCTTTCGGACTACCACGGATAGACTAAGTCATCGACTCGATGGCAGGATGCTCTCTCCTGTGCTTCCTTGACTACTACTCTAGTTATCAGTAGATCAGCCTTAAGGAAGAAGACTAGGAGAAGACATCATTCATCACACCCTTCGGAGCATACTGCTATACCACCATGCTGTTTGGCCTAAAAAATACAGGGGCAACATATTAGCGAGCCATTCAACGATGTCTCTCGGACTAGATCGGCCACAATGTTGAAGCATATGTCGATGACGTGATCATAAAATCCAGAGAAGAAGACAACCTCATCAGTGACATTGCCGAGACATTCACAAACCTGTGAAAGTTCTGATGGAAGCTCAACCCTGATAAGTGTGTCTTCGGATTACCGTCCAGATAACTGCTCAGGTTTATCATCAGCAACTGGGGCATTCAGGCCAATCCAGACAAAATAGCGGCAATAATAAAGATGAAAAAACCCAATAACGCCAAGAAAGTCCAGAAGCTCACTGGTTGTATGATGGCCTTTGGGAGATTTATTTCTCGTCTAGGAGAAAGAGGAGCTCCCTTCTTCAAAGTATTAAAGAGAGGAAGATTTTCAATGGACAGTACGGCCATGGTAGTCAAACGGCCCAAGGACGGACATGTCTTCCTAGTCCAAAGGCCAGTATATTTTATATCAGAAGTCCTCAGCCTATCAAAAGCGAGGTATCCACAAGTACAGAAGCTCATCTATGCCATCCTACTCACTGCCCAGAAGTTAAAATATTACTTCCAAGCACACAAGATCATGGTCATCACGGAGTACCCTTCGGGCGACATACTCCACAACTAAGACGCAACAGGGCGAATCGTAAAGTGGGCCGTCGAGATGGGAGAATACACGATGGAGTTTCGATCCCGTACTGCCATAAAATCACAAGCTCTGGCCAACTTTATCGCCGAATGGACTGAGATACAATTGTCTCCAAGTCGAGAAGAAAAGAAATATTGGACGATGTACTTTGATGGCTCCCTCAACATAGACGGAGCCAGCGTAGGTATTCTGCTCACATCTCCAAAGGGGGAGGAGCTGCGTTACGTACTACAGCTGCTATTCAAGGCCTCCAACAACGCGGCCAAGTATAAAGCCATGATACACCGCCTTAGGATAGCAATATCGCTCGGGGTCAAATGGCTTATGGTCTATGGAGACTCTAAGTTGGCCATCAGCCAGGTCAACAAAGACTGGTCCAGCACAAGTGACAAAATGGACGCCTACTGTGTTGAGGTTCGAAAACTCGAGGATAAATTCTTTGGCCTAGAATTTCATCATGTCCCTCGCGACTATAACTCGTCAGCCGGCACCTTCGCTTGCCTTGGGTCTTCCCGAGCGGCGGTCCCTAAAGGTGTATTCATCCAAGAACTTACCAGGCCATCAATCAGAGACAATGAACACCAGGCCACCGATTCAACAAAAATCATCGCCATTGCCAAAAACATTGATAACTGGCGACAGCCATCATCGAATACATCATAAAGGGCACCACTCCACAAGACAAGGCCGCAGCTGAGCGCCTGACATGCTAAAGCAAGCAATACATGGTCATTGGAGATAAGCTATACAAGCGCACAACCTCAACAAGGATACTTCAGAAGTGTATATTGCCAAGCGAAGGCCTATAGATCCTTAATGAAGTTCATATTGAAACATGCGACAATCACGCCAGGTCTAGAACACTGGTCAGAAAAGAATTTCGATCAGGCTTCTACTGGCCAACAGCCAACAACGATGCTAAAGAACTAGTCAGAAAGTGCACCGGTTGCCAATTCTTCACCAAGCAGAACCACATGCTAGCTCAAGCTCTTCAAACGATCCTGCCAACCTAGCCCTTCGCTTGCTGGGGGCTTGACATGGTCAGCCCCTTCTAGAAGGCGCCCCAGGGGATTGACCGGCTACTGGTAGCCATCGACAAGTTTACCAAGTGGATAGAAGTAATGCCACTAAAGAACTGCATAGCTAAAAAAGCAGCACAATTCATTTAAGGGATCACCTATCGGTTTGGCGTCCTGAATCAAATAATAATCGACCTCAGGACCCAGTTCACCGCAAACAATTTTTGGAACTTCTATGAAGAAAGACTGATCGAGGTCCAATATGCGTCAGTCGCACATTCTAGAGCCAACGGGCAATGTGAACGTGCAAACGGGATGATCCTTCAAGGCCTAAAAGCTTAAATTTTTGACCCTCTACAAAAGTACACAGGGAGATGGCTCCAGGAACTCCCTGCAATACTCTGGGGGCTCCGCACGCAGCCAAACAGAGGCACGGGGTAAACACCTTTTTTCCTCATCTACGGTTTCGAGGCGATCCCCCCGAGTAACATGCTACATAAATCCCCTCGAGTATAGTACTACGATGAGGGAATGGTAGAACAGACTAGGGCCAAAGATATCGACTCCATCGAGGAAGCCTGGATAGCAGCCACGGTACAAGCAGATTGGTATCAGTAGACCCTTCGGTGGTATCATGACTGAAATGTGCAAAGCAGAACCTTTAAGGTTGGCGACTTGGTATTCGCCGAGTGCAATCAACCATCGAGATGCACAAACTCTTGGCCCTGTGGGAAGGACCGTTTATCATCACCGAACTAACAAGACCAGGGGCATACAGGCTGATGTGAGAAGATGGGCAAGCAGTACCAAACTCTTGGAACATCGAGCACCTTCATCAGTTTTACGCCTAATAATTCTTTATAAAATAACTTTCTGTTGGTGAAATATGTCTACGTACTCGTTGACTCCATGGCGCTGCTTCTACATCGACCTCACCAACTACTTCCCCCCAGACATGCAACTGGGCTGGGAAGGGGTCAGCCTTAGGGTTGTACACCCGCAATCGAGCATTATCCTTGCTGATCTCGCCAACTACTTTCCCCCAAACATGCAACTGGCCAGGAAGGGGTTAGCCTTAATGTTGTACACCCATAGTCGAGCATTTTTTCTAACCGACCTATGCCAGTTACATCCTCCTCCATGTTGGGCGCCAGATGGCCACCATGCATACAACTGGACCCAAGAGAGGGTCGACTCTTTAGTCGTACACCTGCAACAGCGCATCTACGAAGAACTCGCCGACCCATGCAGACTATATCTCACGATGTGTGGTACCAGTTGTATAAGGCAAAATTAAAAACATCTTTATTTTTTAAAGACTAATCTTTTACAGGGGTTAGACTACTTCAAAAAAGGGGACACAACACTCCTACAAACAACTGCACTATTTCAAAAAAGGGGATGCAGCCTCCTTTGATTAACAAGAATAAAAAGGCGCACAGACGACCAGAGACAGCATTTTACAAAGCAAACGTGGTGGCTGAAAGCACCGATTTCCTCGCAGCAACTCCACGCAGCGTAGCATTAACCTATCACGACCGTCACGAGCGTCAGGGGTCCCAGGGGCTGCCACTATGGCAGCAGTGACTCTGTGCAACCCCTGTCTCGACCGAAGGAGATAGTCACCAACCTGAAGAGACCAGCACAAAGGGAGAGCAGAAGCAGCTCAACCTCGATAGCGTGGTCAGAAACCACCTCCGAGGCGCCTACACCGGCGGACATCTCTAGCCCTTCCCATAGGATCGAGCCTCTACCTTAGTATCTAAACATCGAGACAGGCAGTATGAAAGCACCGAGTGATAGCGTATTAGCAAAAAGAACTACGCCAAGAAAAGGCCTCAGGATGGGTACGATGTCCTACAAACACGCCGAGCCAAGAGTCACATACCACGCAGTGAAGACAAAACATGTTCACACAAGGATAAACATAATAAACGAGCCTGAGATGTAGAACCTCCCACAGTTGGTACAGCTAGGTTCTTGGCTGAACCAGTACACCACAGATCCATGGAGCAGCAAGCGACATCAACAATCTTTCTCTTACGGAAGTTAAGAAGAAGAGACTTTGGCAGAAAGCAAAGCAGAAGAAACAAAGATAAGGAAGCACTTCATTGTGAGGATGGAAAGGGAGAGACGCCGACTTAAATAGAAGTGTTCCCCCATGTACTGGCTCTCATCACTACAGTGGGTGCTGCTTTGGTCGCCGTGCACTATGGCAAAGAAGGCGGAATGCCTCTCACCTCTTTATCTGCACCAGCACTCTGCATACTACGCATGGCCTCGTCAGAGATAGGACATCTTCAGTCCTTTCACCTGCCACACATTAATTATGAACGGAAGGAAGAATTATGAAGCATCCTTTTGAGCACTCCAGGCGGAGTCCACGACGGTTGAGGTCATCCACACAAGTGGGCCCCATACCCGAGGCTCGTGTGTGCTCTAGTACCCTCATGCTTAGGGGCTCACCTGACCAGAGGTATGAGCATCCGGGGATTGGCGCACTTGTAGACCCGCGAGCCCGATAAACCTTGCCTTCTCGAGCACCTAGGCAACCGAGGGCCCAAGCGACCAAACATCAGTGTACCCGAAGACTCAAGATCAACCTCGCTCAAGACCATCATCATTTTCATAGTTCAACCATGGTATTTCTACAGCAAGGCCCCAACACCAACAAAAGACAGTTTATCAAACAAAGATCTAGAGACAAGGAGTTTCAAAGGATTATTTTCTTGCAGGGTATACTTGGACCCTCGAGCTAAATGTTTTATTTAACTCGAGGCTCGAGGGCTACACCGTGTGGGTGCACCTACACGGTGCACCTCACACGAAGGAAGAAGATCAAAACTTTTTCAAGATCATCAAAGTTCTGCAGAAAGGTGTCGAAGCTTTGGATTGAAGGAGAGCTCCTCCTAGCTTGTTTTATTGAAGTTTTCTTCAACCATGCTAACAAGAGCTCGAGGGCTGCTGTCGGGGATATGACCTCTAGGTATCCCATGATTGGGCTTATCAGTCCGGACCATGGGCAGGACAAGACCAGTATTGACCATCCGGTACGGCCCATGGAGAGGGGTTTGGCGCTAATAAGGAAAGTTAAGTCTTTATCAGATGACCAGACTTCGGATATGGCATCAAGAGAATTATTTGTACCAGAATCCTTGTAATTGGGGATTTAGCACCCGAGTTCGGTAGGCAATCCTAGGTCAACTCAGGATAGAGTCCTGGATTGTTGGGCTCACCCCCTGAGTATATAAAGGAGGCGAGGCACCCTAGAGGCATCAATCTATTTATCCAACCTAGCGATCTAGTTTGATCATATTTATCTTGGTTTCGATGCCCTTAAGCCTCCATAGCTTAATCGCACTGTCTTGTGAGCTCCACCACCATATTATACACCAAAATACTAGATGTAGGGTTATTATCCTCCGGGAGGCCCGAACCAGTATAAACCTTGGCTCTTGTGTTCTAGAGTCAACCATCATGTTCGAAGGTACTACGCTTCCCTTACCCACATCTAATCACCACGTTGGGTACCCCCTGGGTGGACTGCTCGGTGATTCACCGACACACATAATCTCACAATCTCCCCTTTGTTGAACACATTAGCAACACCATTAAAAAGCACGAAGAAAATTTTTATTCTTAAAAGCACAAGCAGATTTTTGAAAGCACAAGCACAAACACAAGTTTTTCTTTCTCAGTTTTTTTACCGAACAACAAATAAAACTAACTCAAAAATTGATAGACAATAATTTCATCAAAAACCAATTTCTCTCCCTAAGTATTTCTCCCTGTTTGCCAATAATTTCATCAAGTGCAGCAAAAGAGAGAAATTATCATGAGAACACAAATTTGTTGATTTCTTGATTTGAGAGCTTTGAAGTGTACCTAAAGCAACCATGTGACAAGGTTTGCAACACAAATGAAACAAAAAGACCAACTAGCTCACAATTAAGCCTAAAAGCCTCAAGATGAAACTAAGCCATAATTCTCAAGTTCAAATCAGCACTAAAATTAAATGATTTCAACGATTTATAATGTTGGCTTTCACTTGGACCAATTCAAGAGAAATACCTCACACACAATTCAGCCATGTCCACAAAACCAAAACAACGCTTGGTGCTCTTAAAAGTACAATTCATAGTCATTGAAAATTTCAGATTTGTTATATGCAACTTTTGTATGAAATTTTCAAAAGTGTCTATCTCAGCACAGTGACCACTATCTAGAGAGAGATGATGCCACCTGAGCTTCGGTCACACGACCTATTGTGAGGTTCTTGCACACACAAGCAATCCTCATTTCAATGGTCTGGTCATCTATGATCATCTCCAAGTTTATATCAAAGTGCAATGATAAGCAGTCTCGTGAGACAACCTAGGCAAAACAATTTTTTTTCATGAATGCAGAATTTTCTGTGCTTTTGCACACTTTTCTTTTCTTTATGTGTTTTTGCACACTTTCTTTTCTTATGTGCTTTTGATAGTTTTTCATTTAGATTTCATTATTTTGACATTGCACGAGCTGTAGTACTACCTGTACTAAAATTGAAAGCACTATCATGGTGAAATAAACATAGCTAGAACATGTGTAAGTATATTTAACTCAAACTAGTGACTAGATTAGTGCAACATATTTCTTTATCTTTCACTTGAATATTTATGTGTCATGCGTCATATCCCTTAAAAACTATGTCATAGGCTCATAAAAAGACTAAAGACATGATAGCGAGACTAGTGATCCATCAATTTCATAAGATATTGCTAGCAAACACAAAGATTAACTGAAGGTAAAAATTAAAGCTCCATGTTTTGTTCTTTTTGTTTTTTATTTGGAACAATGCACAAGAATAAACATGAATGCATTATGATACAAATGAAAAAGCAAACTCTCCTTCAAAACAAACCGATTTGATGAACAACGTCCAACTCCCCACGAAGAAAAATGAAGCGAGAAGAATGCAAATGTTTAGTGAAAATGTCTGCCAATTGAAACTCAATGTCAATAAAAAGAAACACAACATCACCTTTCTCCACATGATTGTCGGTGAATCAATGAGCAGTCCACCCAAGGGGGTACCCGAGGTGGTCATTAGATGTGTAATAGAAGCGCAACGCCTTCGAACCCGATGGTCGACTCTAGTAAACAAGAGCCAATGTTTATACTGGTTCAGGCCTCCCAAGGACAATAGCTCTACGTCCAGTGTTTTGGATGTATAATATGGTGGATGAACTTATAATACGATGCAATTAAGCTATGAGGGCTTAAGGCATCGAAAGCAAGAAAAATATGATAAGATTACATGTTAGATGATTAGATGCCTCTGGGGTGCCACGTCTCCTATATATACTCAGGAGGTGAGCCTAACAGCCTAGGACTCTATCTCGAGTCAATCTAATATTGCCTACCAAACTCAGGTACTAATTTTCTAACTACATGGATTCTGGTATAAGCATTTCTTCACATACCATATCTAGAATTTAGTTACCCGATAAGGACTCGACCTTCCTTATTGGAACCGAACCCTCCTCTATCGGCCATACCCTGGTCCGAACTGATAAGCCTAATCGTGAGGTACCTAGGGATCACATCACCGACAGCAGCCCCCGAGCTCTTCTTAGTTTGGTTGAAAATCCTCGACTGATCGAGCTAAGAGGAGCTCTTCTTTCGATCTGAGTCTTTGTACTTCTACTTGAAGTCTGATAGTCCTGAAAAAAGCTTTAATTTTCCTCTTCACGTGAGGTGCATCGCATAGGTGCACCCACACGGTGTACTCCCCGAGCCTTGAGATAAATGGAACATTTAGCTCGAGGGTCAAAAATAATTTGCAAAGAAAGTCTTCTAGAACTTCCAGCCTATGATAAATCCTTTGAAGCTTGATGACAAACTTGTCCTTTAGAGCTATTTGTGTCGAAGTCTGGTCGAGAAAAGATTATTGTCAAGGCCCCAAGGTCATTGAAGTCCCGAGTGTGGTTAACCTCAAGCCCTCGGGGCTCGATTCCCTGAGCGCACAAGTCATCGGGAGCCTAAGCCCCGAGCATGCAAGGTCTCAGATGCGTGAACCCCCGAGCGTATGAGGTCTCGGGTGTGTGAGCCTCCGAACATGCAATTTCTTGAGCGCGTGAGCCCCCGAGCAAGCGAGGTCTCGGGGACGTGAGCCCCTGAGCATGCGAGGTCTCAGGCACGCAAGCCCCTGAGCGTGCGGAACCCTGAGTGCCTAAGGGACCCAAGCATCATGAGCTCCATTAGTACATCTAGAGAGTTGCCTTTTGGTCTTCTCTGCCCACAATTAATGCACCGTAGTTGAGGGAACAGAAGGGACGCCTCTATTCTGACTGGGCCACGTGGACGTGTAGGCAGTGGGTGTAGATAAGGAGGTAGAACTATCACGTTCGCATAGCAGAGAGGCACACAGCAACCGAAGCGTCGCCTCTCCACGGTGGTCATGGCTGACGTCATAGTGGAGGTAGTACCCTTATTTAACCTGTGAACCTCCCTTTGTTCCTAGCAAGAAGCTTACGCCTATTCTTCTTCTCCTCATTACTAGGTTGCCTGCTATGCTCCTCCATCGTCTCCCATGGCTTCTGACACTCTAGGCTATGTTGCAGCCCCGAAGATCTGTGAAGTATCAGCCCTTTCGTTGACCACGGAGTTCGTAGGCCTTGACGATAGGAATTCATGGCCACAAGTTTGTTGCTGATTCACCTGCCTTTGTCTGGATTTGTTTATCTTCGCTGCGTGATGTGTGACCTCCCGCATGTTGTGGTGTAGGATGGTATTGCGTTGATCCTAGAGTTTTCCTTAGATGCTTGGGTTCTTGTCAATACCCTGCTTCCAAGTACTTTCGCGCTGCTTACCCCAATGCCTGGACACCGGGATGGCGTGTTAGTTAGGCACAAGAGACTAGTGGCGACTGCTGAAGTCACTGCCCGTGCTCCTGATGCTATGGCCGCCCTATTTTTTCTCTCAGTGAAGAAGGTGGTGTCCCCTTGTGCTATTCTCTCGAGGGTGATGCAACGCCGTTCAGGTCTTCTATAGCCGTGGAGGTCAGCCCGAGGGCCCAGATGCTTTGCAGAATGCTATCTCTAGCTGTCTCGATGCTTTTTCTTCTTTCAACGAGGACCCAAAGGAGGTTGTCCTCCCTCAGAGTAATGTAATCTCTATAAAAGTAATCAACTCGAGTTTATAATAAAAGAAATTTTAGTTTCTTGCCTTGCAGGATTTTTTGCTACGCATTGTGCTTTATCACCCACACGGTGTATCGGCGAAGTCGATGAAGGTGCATGATTACGGGTGTATGTCTAAAAAGCCTACCCTCTCTAGGGTCCAGTTGCATGCACGGTGACCATATGGCACCCAACTCAGAGGGGGATGTAGTTTACATAGGTCGGCGAGGTCGGCGAAGATGCACGATTGCGGATGTATGGCTAAAAAGCCTACCCTCTCCTGGGTCCGGTTACATGCACGATGGCCATCTAATGCCTAACATAGAGGGGGATGTAATCAGCATGGATCAACGAGATAGATGCTCGATTGTGGGTGTACAGCTCTAAGGCTTACCCCTTCTTGGCCTAGTTGCATGTCTAGGGGGAAGTAGTTGGTGAGGTTGGCGAAAAAAGATGCTCGACTTCGAGTGTACAGCCCTAAGGCTTACCCCTTCCTGGCCCAATTACATGTCTAGGGGGAAGTAGTCGGCGAGGTCGGGGAAGAAAGAGCGCCACGGGTTCGATGAGTGCTTGAATATATTAGCTTTATTGACAAAGGCAACAAATAGTTATTTTACAGAACATTGTTAGGCGTAAAATCGACGAATGTGCTCGATGTTCCATGAGTTTGGTACTGCTTGCCCATCTTCCCATATTAGCCTATAGGCTCCTGGTCTTGTTACTTCGGTGATGATAAAAGGTTCTTCCCAGGGGGTAGAAATCTTGTGCATCTCGACGGTAGATTGTACCTAGTGAAGTACCAAATCTCCAACCTTAAAACTTCTGCTTTATACATTACGGTCATGATATCACCGGAGGGTCTGTTGATATTGATCTGCTTGCACTGCGGCTGCTATCTAGGCTTCCTTGATGGAGTCAATATCTTTAGCCCTGGTTTGCTCTATTGTTCCCTCGTCGTAGTGCTATACTCGAGGGGACTTGTGTAGCATGTCGAGTCGGAGGATTGCCTCGAAGCCATAGACGAGAAAAAGGGGGTTTGTCCTGTTCTCCTGTTCAGTTGCATGCAGAGCGCCTAGAGTACTATAGGGAGTTTCTGCAGCCACCTCCCGACGTATTTCTATAGGGGGTCAAAGATTCGAGCTTTTAAGCCTTGGAGGATCATCCCGTTAGCGCGTTCGCATTGCCCGTTGGCTCGAGGGTGCACGACCGATGCATACTTGACCTCAATAAGTCTTTCCTCAAAGAAGTCCTAGAAGTCGTTTGTGGTGAACTGAGTCCCGAGGTCAGTTATGATTTGGTTCAGGACCCCGATCCGATATGTGATGCCTTTGATGAATTTTGCTGCTTTTTTGGCTATGCAGTTCTTTAGCGGCATCCCCTCTATCTACTTGGTGAACTTGTCAATGGCCACTAGCAGACGGTAGATTCCTTGTGGAGCCTTCTGTAAGGGGCCAACCATATCGAGCCCCTAGCAAGCGAAGGGCCAGGTTGGCGATATTGTTTGAAGGGATTATGCTGGCAGGTGATTTTGCTTAGCGAAGAATTGGCATTCGTTGTACCTTTTTACTTACTCCTTGGCATTGTTGTTGGCCAATGGCCAATAAAAACCTGATCATAAAGCTTTGCCAACCAGAGTCCTAGCCTTGGCGTGATTGCCGCAGTGCCCGAGTGTACTTTGTTAAGGATTTGGAGGCCTTCGCTTGGTAGGATGCACTTCTAAAGTATCCTTTTTAAGGCCATGCATTTGTATAGCTTATCGCCAATGACCACGTACTATTTACTATGCCGTGCTAAGCGCTCGGCTAAGGCCTTATTCTCTAGAGTTGTGCCCTTCAGAATATACTCGACCAAGGGCTGCCACCAGTCGTTGATGTCATCGGCCATAGCAACAATTATCGATGGGCCTGTGGCTTGGTGGTCTTTATCTTTGATTGACGGCCTGGTGAGTTCCTAGATAAACACATCCATGGGGACTATCGCTCAAGAAGACCCGAGACATGCCAGGGCATCAGCCGATGAGTTGTCATCGCGGGGGATATGGTGAAACTCCACCCAAAAAACTTGCCCTCGAGCTTTCGAACCTCGGCACAATAAGCGTCCATCTTATCGCTAGTGCAATACTAGTCATTGTTGACCTTGCTAATGGCTAACTTGGAGTCTCCGTATACCATGAGTCGCTTTACCCCGAGCGATATTGCTATCCAGAGTCCGTGCAACATGGCCTTGTAGTCGGCTGTATTATTGGAAGCCTTGAACGATAACTATAGTACGTAGCACAGTTCCTCTCCCTTTGGAGACACGAGAAGAATTCCGATGCCAGCCTCATCTATGTTTAGGGAGCTATTGAAGTACATCATCCAGCATTCTTTTTCTTCATGGCTCGAGGGTAATTAGATCTCGGTCAACTCTATGATGAAGTCAGCTAGGGCTTGTGACTTGATGGTGGTGCATGACCAGAATTCTATTGTATACTCCCCCAGCTTGATGGACCACTTGACGATTTGTCCGGTGGCATCACGGTTGTAAAGTATGTCCCCCAAAGGGTATTCTGTGACTACCACAGTTTTATAGGCTTATAAGTAATGTTTCAGCTTTCAGGCCATGAGTAAGATGGCATAAAGGAGCTTCTGTACCTAAGGGTATCTTGCTTTTGATAAGCTGAGAATCTCCGAGATAAAGAATACTAGCCTTTGGACTAGGAAGACATGCCCCTCCTCAGGCCTCTCGACCACAATTGCCATGCTGATGACATTGGTCGTGGTGACGATGTAAAGGAGAAGAACTTCTTCTGGGTTTGGAGCTATAAGGATTGAAGATGAGGTCAAGAATTTTTTCAAGGCTGAGAATGCTTCACTGGCCTGGTTTGTCCATTGAAAGTCTTCTTTTTTGAGGAGCTTCAAGAAGGGAGCTCCCCTTTCCCCCAATCGAGAGATGAACCTCCCGAGTGCCGTCATGTAACCTGTGAGTTTTTGAACCTTCTTTGCATTGTTGGATTTTTCCATCTTCAGTATTGCAGCTATCTTATCTAGGTTGGTCTCGATGCCTCAGTTGCTGACGACGAGCCTGAGCAGTTGCCCCGATGGTACTTCGAAGGTACATTTATCGGGGTTGAGCTTCCATCAAAACCTCCGAAGGTTCTCAAACGTTTCAACGATGTCATCAATGAGATTATCTTTTTCTCTAGACTTTATAACCACGTCGTCAACATAGGCTTCGATGTTGCGGCCGATTTGATCTGAGAGACATCGCTGGATGGCCCATTGGAATGTTGCTCCCACGCTTTTAAGTCTGAACGATATGGTGGTGTAGCAGTATGCTCCAAAGGACATGATGAAGGAGGTTTTTTCTTGGTCTTCTTTTTTGAGCCCGATCTGATAGTACCCAGAGTAACAATCGAGAAAACACAGGAGGGAACACCCTGCTGTTAAGTCCATGACTTTGTCGATTCGGGGTAGTCCGAAGGGATCATTCGGGCAGTGCTTGTTTAGGTTGGCATAGTCAACGCACATCCTCTACTGTCCTATCGTCTTTCTTACCAGGACCAGGTTTGCGAGCCATTCGGGGTGGTATACTTCGTGGATGAACCCTGCTGCTAGAAGGTGAGCAATCTCGGCTTTAATCGCTTCTTTCTGGTCATATGCAAACCTCCGCATATACATGGCTAGATGGGTTGTGCTGAAATGGGCTGACCCGGGCACGCCTGTATTGTCCACGGCCCGGGCACGTGCCAGCATAGCCTATTTAGCTGGGTCGTGTCTGGGCCTAGACCCTGGCACGTCGGGCCAGCGTGACATGGCCTGTTTCCAATAGCAGGCCAACACAGCACGGCCCATGACACAGCATGGCCCGTTAGCCCGCACGACCCGATTGAATTGCTCTCCAGCCCCATACTAGCGCCTGCTGTTTTCTGCCCATGTTTTTAGTTTCCCGGTAATGTTTTCATTTTCCTGCTACGTTTTCTGGTTTGCCTCCAAGCTGAGACCCACGCACGCCAGCGCCGCATGTAGGGATGGATTCGGATCGAATACGGATGGAAATGAATCCAGATATCACTATTTACCACATTTTATTTGGATTTGAATATGAATATAAAACGGATAGCTCGAATTCGAATACGAATCTGGATGTTTACTAAGTTCAACTTGAATTTTTTGGCGTCGAATATGAAATTTTTAGCGCCGGGTGAAAAAAATGCAAAAATTTTGTTTGCCTTGTGTTTGGACTAGGTGAACACAAATTGTTTGTTGGGTGTCTCAAATTTAGCACTTGGCAAATATTTTTTTTATTATATAAAATTTTGTCAAATGTGTTTTTCCTTTTTTTATTGACAAATTTTATGAAACATTTTTAAATTTAATGGGTAAGGCATAAAAATAGACTAAAAAATATGTATATGATTTTTTCGAACAATTTATTTCATTATTTCGTGCACTTGCAGTTCAAATTTGACCTGTTTCAATTTAAATCCTAAAAATACAATTAATGAATGAAAAATAGCTAACTGACCTAGAAAAATGCTAAATTTTTTTATGGGATAAGATACGCTTTATTTTGTCTGTAGAAAAAGTTTTAAATTCAAATGAAGATTTAACCGCTGATTTGCTTTCAAACCCAACACATTTCTTCTTTAAATCCAAATTCATCCTCGCAGAATCTTTGGTTTTTGAACATCGTACGTGACAACTTTCTCTAAATATTTTTAAATTTTTTTCACAGCATCTACATACCATATTATAATAGCATGATAGTTTTCATGTTTTTCAGACTTCATTTGATTTTTTAGAATTAAAAACTATTAAGCTCCACGTTGCCCATCGAGTCTCGCAACCTAGATTTTTCTAAATTTCTTTCCATTTAGTGGGTAAGGCCTACAAATGGACTCAAAAATATGAATATAATTTTTCTACCAATTTTGGTTTATTATTTCATGCACTTGCAGTTCAAATTTGATTTATTTCAATATAAATCCTAGAAACACACTTAATGAATTAAAAATAGTAAACTGACAAAGAAAAATACCAATTTTTTACATGAGATAAGCCACGTTGTATTTTGTTTGTAAAAAGGTTTTAAGTTCAAACAAAAATTTAACCATCGATTTGCTTTCAAACCTAACATATTCCTTCTCTAAATCCTAATTTCTCCTCGGAGAATCTCCAGTTTCTTAACATCCTATGTGACATCTTTCTCAAAATATTTTTAAATTTTTATCATAGCATCTATGTATCATATAAAAAAACATGACAAGTTTTATGTTTTTCAGACTTTATTTGGTTTTTTTAAATTAAAAAACTATTAAGCTCCACATTGCCGATCGTGTGTCGTAACCTAGAATTTTTAAAATTTCTTTCAATTTAGTGGGTAACTCCTACAAATAGACTCAAAAATATGAATATGATTTTTCTATAAATTTTGGTTCATTGTTTCACGTACTTGCAGTTCAAATTTCACCTATTTAAATTTAAATCCTAGAAACACACTTAATGAATTAAAAATAGTAAACTGACCCAGAAAAATACCAAATTTTAAAATGAGATAATATATTGTATTTTGATTATAAAAAAGTTTCAAGTTCAAATAAAGATTTAACCATCGATTTGCTTTCAAACCTAACCTATTCCTTCTGTAAACTCTAATTCCTCCCCGAAGAATCTCCGGTTTATTAACATCCTACGTGACAACTTTCTTAAAATATGTTTAAATTTTTTATCACAGCATCTACGTATCATATCATAACAATATGATAAGTCTTGTGTTTGTCAGACTTCATTTGGTTTTTTTAGAATTAAAAAACTCTTATGCTCCACATTGCCGATCGAGTGTCGCAACTTAGATTTTTCAAAATTTCTTTCAATTTAGTGGGTAAGGCCTACAAATGGACTTAGAAATATGAATATGATTTTTCTATAAATTTTGGTTCATTATTTCAGGCACTTGCATTTGAAATTTCACCTATTTCTATTTAAATCCTAGAAACACAATTAATGAATTAAAAATAGCAAACAGACCTAGAAAAATATAAAATTTTTACATGGAATAAGTTATATTGTATATTGAGTGCAGAAATATTTTCATGCTCAAACGAAGTTGTAAATATCTTATTGCCTTGTACTGCTAGAAAACCCCCACTAACTTAAGTATTTCGTAATTACATAAACAATAAATAAACCACACATATTAATATAGTGATGCCATGTCATCCCGAGTTCCTAAAAGTCTGATCTGTGTAAAATCCTAAAACAGATATGGATGTATCTATTTTCATATCTACATTCAGTAGAAATTCAGATATCTATTTCCATATCCATATTTGTCAAACAAATTTGGATGTTTCCGTTTATTGTCCACATTTAATTCAGATACGAATGTAGATATCCATATTTATAATTTATCGAATACGAATATGGATAATTCAGATATTTAGACATCCATATCCATCCCTAGCCACACGCCTGGCAGCACGTCACGTGCCACGTGGTGTACGCGCCTTAGGCAAGCGTCTTGTAGCCTCGGGTCTACCTGCATGCATGTGGTCCACCGATGCAGCATGAATGCATGATGGATAACGAGGAGATTTCCTAGATTTTACGAGATGGTGAAGGCATGAAGCACTGAATCCACCGAGAACAGTAATTGCCTGATTGCCTCGTGTCTACTATCATTACTTGAAAAAAGTGGTTTGACTTTGAGAAAGGGATTGGGATTTACATGGCCTGCATGCCTATTGAACATGATGGATGCATAGTGCTAGCTTGCCACCTCGGGCCTACTGCGCTTTGCGCCAGCTATTGCCGCCTTGGGCCTACGCCCGCTGTCTGTTCGGTTGAAAAGGGCAGTTTAAAAATAATAGAAAAAATTCCTAAAAATTTTAAGAAAAAAATCAGAGAAAATGTTTTTCCTGTTTTCAGGTTGACGGGCCGGTGCCGGCTAGTGGACTGCTAACGGGCCGTGCCAGTCTGGTATGGCCTAAGATGCTGTTGGGCCATGCCTAGGCTGAAGGCATGGCACGTGGGCCGGCAGAGCATGGCCTGCTAGGCTAGTTATGCCTAATGGGCCATGCCCGAACCGGGCCTCGGGCTTGGCTGGCACGGCCAACCCGTTTGGCCACATATACCTCCACAATTTCTACTTAATCAGCTTGGCAGTCGAGTATACATGTAGTTCGTGCTCGATCAGCTTCCGAGGAACCTCCGGCATATCAGAGAGCATCCATACAAAATATATCCATGTTAGATCGTAGGAAACTGACGAGCACGACTTCCTATTTAGGGTTGAGACCTGCCCCGATGGTCACCGTTTTTGATGGATCGGCCTTGGAGAGGATGATCTTCTTGGTGCTCGAAGGTGCTGTGGAGATCTCGGAAGAAGAGGAGACTTTAGATGGTATTTCCAAAGCCTCGGGAGGGTCTGTCCTGACTTGCCTTAGGGTTTCCTTCATCTGAGCTGACAAGTCGACAGCCTCGCCCAGGGACAGGCTATCTTTTTCCCACGTGCGGGAAATGCTGATGTTTCTTCGCATGGTGATGACCCTGTTAGGGCCCAGAAGCTTGAACCAAATGTGGAGCCAGTAAGGGCGATAAATTCTGAAGGAGATGTCATCAGATTCTGGCAAAAACCGCTATGATCCCCTACCTGGCATGTTAATTGTCGGTGAATCACTGAGCAGTCCACCCAAGGGGGTACCTGAGGTGGTGATTAGATGTGTAAGGGAAGCGCGGCGCCTTTGAACCCGATGGTCGACTCTAGTAAACAAGAGATTAGATGCCTTGGGAGTGCCTCGTTTCCTTTATATACTCAGGAGATGATCCCAATAACCCAGGACTCTATACCGAGTCGATCTAATATTGCCTACCGAACTCGGATGCTAATTCCCTAATTACATGAATTCTGGTATAACCATATCTCTACATACCATATCCGAGATTTTATTACCCGATAAGGACTCGACCTTCCTTATCGAAATCGAACCCCCCTCCATGGGTCATACTAGACTCCATTGTTGTGCTTGGCTTGTTCCTGGTCCGGACTGATAAGCCCAATCACGAGATACCAGGTGGTCACATCCCCGACAATGATCTCTAAGAAAATGATATCGAATATCAATGTGCTTTGTTTTAGAGTGTTATACTGGATTCTTAGCTATATTTATAGCACTTGTGTTATCACAATAAAGTGGAACAAGATCACAATTAATCTCATAATCCTTGAGTGTAGAGATAAGCCAAAGAACTTGTGAGCAATAACTATCAGCAGCAACATATTCAGCTTCAGCAATGGATTGTGCAATGGAAGATTATTTTCTAGATGACCAAGCAACAAGTGATGTACCTAAGAAATAACTTATACCACTAGTACTCTTTCTATTAATTCTACAACCTCTAAAATTAGCACCAGAAAAAGCTCTTAAACTAACACTTGAGGAAGTAGAATACCATATACCAAATTCTTGAGTAAATTTAAGATACCTAAGTATATGCTTGACAGCTTGACGATGTAAATCACGAGGAGAAGCTTGAAATAGAGAGCAAAAACAAATAGAAAATTGAATGTCTAGCCTCGATGCTGTGAGATACAAAAGTGAACCGATCATGCCGTGATATTCTTTTTGATCAACATGCTCACCATCTTCGTTAGGATCCAAAGTAAAAGTTGCTCCCATCAGTGTAGAAATTGGCTTGCAATTTTTCCATATTGAAATGCCGAAGAAGATCCTTGGTGTACTCACTCTGATGAACAAAAGTGTCATCTTTTGTTTGCTTAATTTGTAGTCCCAAAAAGTACGCCAGCTCATCCATCATACTCATCCTAAACTCTCTGCACATAGTCTCAGGAAACTTGGAAACCAAAGAGTGAGAAGAACAACTAAAGATAATATCACCCACATAAATCTAAATGAAAAATTGATCATTTCCTTGCTTGAAAAGAAAAAATGTTTTATCTACTTTTTCCATAGTAAAACCTTTTTCAAGCAGAAAAGTTTTCAACCTATCATACCATGTTCGAGGAGCTTGTTTCAAACCATATAAAGCTTTAGACAACTTAAAAATATGATTTAAAAACATGATATTTTCAAAACCAGGTGGTTGCTTAACATAAACTTCCTCATTGATGAAAGGAGTCTAATGGCTTCAATTCTAGAAACAAGAGCAAATGTTTCATCAAAATCCAAACCTTCCACCTGAGTAAATCCTTGAGCAACAAGACTAGCTTTGTTTCTAACAATTACACCATTCTCATTCTGTTTATTTCAGAAAACCCATTTAGTTCCAATGATGTTATGTCCTTGAGGAGGTTCAACCAAATTCCAAACTTTATTGCGTTCAAAGTTTTCAAGTTTTTCATGCATGGCATTGATCCATGATTCATCGGTTAAAGCATAAGAAATATCTTTGGGTTCAAAAGAAGCTACAAAAGCTAAATGAGCATGAGAGTTAGGAGAAACAAATCGGGAACGAGTGACACGCTCATATAAATTACCAATTATTTGTTTAAGAGGGTGTTGACGTTGAATGTGCAAAAGGAGCAGAAACATTTTAAGAAGTGTCTTGTACAATATCTTCAAGGCACAAAGTGATCTTTTGAGAAACATTCGAAGTTGCAGAAACTTCATCTCCTTGTGATCGATATTGCTCCCCGATGCCTCCAAATGCTGATCGGACCTGACCCGGATGTTGGTCTGACCACTAGTCGCATCGTTGTCTTCATCATCACTTTTTTCAACAAAGATGCTTTCATCCTCCCTCTGAATTTGTGCACCTATACCTATAACATTGGGTCTAGTACCAAGACTAGCCTCATCAAAAGTGACTTCATAAATCTCCACAATCTTATTAGTTTTTAACACAAGTACACGGTAGACACGAGTATAAGTGGGATAACCAAGAAAGATGCCATTTTGAGATCCTGCTTCAAATTTGTCTAAATTTCTAGATTTCAAAACAAAACATTTGCACCCAAAAACTATCAAGTGAGAAACACTAGATCTATGTCCAAAACGAAGCTCATAAGAAGTTTTACGCAACTTTGATCACAAGAAAACTCTGTTTGAAATATAGTAAGCTGCAGAAATTGCTTCCGCCCAAAACTTCCTTTGAGTTTGATGTTCATCAAGCAGTCCTTGCCATCTCAATCAAAGTTCGATACTTTCTTTCAACAACTCCATTCTATTGTGCAACTCTAGGTGAGGAAATATGATGTTCAATGCCTTTTTCAGCACAAAAGTACTCAAAAGATAAATTTTTAAATTCAGTATCATTATTACTTCTAATTGCTATAAGTGCTCCTGGGAGTTCAACAGAAAGTCTAAGAACCAAGTTTCAAAAAAGACCAAAAGCTTTATCCTTAGATGACATAAACAAAACCCAAGAGTATCTAGAGAAATCATTAACAATGACAAGAACATACCACTTTCCCCCAACAGATTGAATTCTGGCAGGTCCAATAGTATCTATGTGTAAAAGTTAACCAGGTGTAGTTGTCATAACTAAGGTAATCGGAGCATGTGAGCTAGAAACCATTTTGGCATGACGACAAGAAGAGCGAACCAAATCACTAACACCTTTAAATTTTGGCAAGCCACGAATAAGATCCAAACCACTAACACGAGTGAGATGATCAAAACCAACATGGCTAAGTCTATGATATCATAAGAACAAATCTTTAGAATCATTGGCAACTAAACATTTAATCTTAGAAGTTGAAGGTGAATCAAAATCAACTTTAAAAACTCTTCCAAATCGTGAAATCTCAAACACAAGATCACCGGATGCATCAAGAACTTTACAACTAGATTTTTTAAAACACACCTCAAGATCCTCATCGATCATTTGTGATACCAAAAGCAAGTTGTATTTTAGATTATATACAAGAGCTACATCTTTGAACATGAATTTGTCACTTACCTTGACTGTACCTTTAGCAATGATGGCGTTGAAAGATCTTAGTCCTTGAGTTATATTGAGTTTTGGTGATTCATGACAACAGATATTGGGACTAACTATTTTCATGAATTTATGTGTTAGGTTAAGTTCTGGCATCAAGCAAAAAGGTTAATTGCTCATGTGATGAGAACCAACAAAAAAATACTGATCATGAAGATTGGTAGCATTTAGTTGGAAGTTTTGATCAAAGGTCTTTCGAACAATCTTTCTTGAATTTAATGAAAGAACATCATTGATTGATGGATCTTAAATAACATGACAATGAAAATAATTTATAGAAGCTTGCTAAGTATACATTGATGGATGTGGTAAATACGAGCTAAAGTTGATGATTGACAAGAAGCTAAGAATCATGAAGGATAAAGTAATTTACAACATTAATTATATATTGAGAATCAAGTGAAATATTAATCATGAAGATGGTTCATAGAAGCTTGTAATGTAAATATTGATAGACATGGGAAATATAAGCTAAAGTTAACGATTGACAAGAACTTGAGTATCATGAAGCGTAAAGTAATTTATATCATTGATTAATAACAATCAAGTGAATATATTGAAGATGTAGAATACGAAGTGGTTTTTCTATGGCAAGACGGTGAAGGGCAAGCGATACATGGCTACGAGTGACTATGCAAGGGTGAAGGGCAAGCAGAGGCTTGGCGCCAAAGGACCAACACGATTGTGAAGAGCGAGTGTAGTCTTAGCACCGATGAACCACGTAAGTCCATGAGAAACTATAGATGATCTGCATCACTTATTTAGAGTATGCAAGAAGTGATGAAGAGTAGAGCAAGTTTGGACTTCAAGTGTTGAAGAATTTCGAGTGGCTTAAATATATGGAAGCATCCACACTTCATATGTTGACCTACTCCAAGCCAAAATTCAAAGTAAACATTGCTCAAGGCAAAGGTATAAATGTTTTGGGACTAACGTATTCAACTAGTTTTATGTAGGTGAATAGTCCCAATAATGAAATAGTTTTAACTTTGTCGTCCCTAAAAAGTGACGAAACAAGATGGTGTGAGGGTGTTCCTATTGTTATAAATCTTTTATACTTGCATTTGAGTGTAGGAATATCATACTATTAAGAGGGACACAAAGTTGATGTGTTTGTATATGTCTCGGTGCTCAAAGTGATATATCCTATTGCTATATTGAGATAAAACCAAAGCCATCACCATTTCTCCTTGAGGTTTTAAGCCTTGTTCTTTGTTGGGTTGGATAGCCCTTTGAATAAGCTTTCTAAAATAAACAAGATCATCAAAAACGGACTCCGGAGTCAAAAGTTATGATCTTTTTTTTGAACTACTCTCAGGAATTTCGGATGATCTAGATGGAACCGGACCATTCGGGATCTCCAGGTCCAGAAGCTCCGGACTGAACCAGATGTTCCAAGATGTTTGTTCTGTTTTGGCCCAGAACCTCTGGACTAAACCGGATGTTCCGAGATTATCATTCTGTTTCGACCCGAAACCTTCGAAAGGTCCGGATGTTCCGGTTTTGCTGCAACTTTTGGACAAAGGCTAGATCCGAGGGTGAGTGCTATATCAACCCCTCCTCCTCTCTTTTGAGAGAGACCTCAACACCCACATTTCTCCAAAGATTCAAAAACTTCTGGGGTTCATCCCACTCCACATTTGGTTGGATCTAGTGAAGATTAGTGAGTTGGGTTGAGAGATTTATGAGAAATAGTGGGTGGAATTCATTTCAATCTTTGAGCACTTGAGTTGATAGCAAGCAAATCAAATTTGTGTTTGTTACTCTTGGAGATTGAGGTCTCCCAAACGGCAAGGCATCGCCCATGAGCAACTATCACAGCCTAAACTTTTTAGAATATAAAAGTATTAAAAGTTATGAATAAAATAAAAGGAAAAAGAATATTCGGTAAAAGAAGGTAAAATTGAATTTTTCTTAAAAGAAAAGGAAATATTTTTGGCTATTAAAGTTTGAGGAAGAAATTTTTGTAAACAAAATGTTGCTGAAATTTTTTGCAAAAGCCTATAAAAATGTAAAGAATTTTTCAAGAATTTTTCTGAGCTAAAAATATATTTTTTCTGAATTTTTGGAGCCCTTTCTAAAAGAAAAAGAAATAAAAAATCAATTTTTATTTTAAAAATCCGCACCCCTCCCTCTTTAGCCGGCCTTCGGCTCTCCTGTTCCCCTGCGCGCCCCTGCTCTGACCTAGCAGTCACGCTACGCTGGCTCAGCCGCTCCCCCAGGCCTGCTCCCGCACACAGCGGCTGACAAGTGGGTCCCACCTATCATCCCCAACCTCCACCCACTTTCTCTGTGCCCAAGCGCCACCGCTGCGCAATCCACCGCCGCCGAGCCCATGGGCCCAATCCAAGCCCACCGTTCACTCTACTGCGCCCCGCCGGCCTTTTTCCCTAAGAAATCGAGCCCAGCTCGTTGCTCCGCCACTCTCCGTTGCCTTCGGCCACCATTCCTGGCTGATCCTGTGGCTGCCAGACCCCGCCGTTGCCATCGTTTGCTTTGCCATCGCCAGCCGGTCCTCGGCCTCACCACTGCCACCACCGCCGACCATCGGAGACCCCCGATGACATCAACCTAGGAGCCCCACCACCCAAACCTCACCGCCAGTTGCTCACATCACCGCTACTTGTCACAGTTTATACCGGTGAGTTCACCGTGGTTCCCTGATCCCGTTCCACCCCTCGCCACCGGTCGCTGGGCTGCCTCCCGCCGACGACCATCGGTCCCCGTGCGGCGCCGTCGCTGTTCCCGTGTGCGCGCGACGTGGCCGTCGCGTGGCTGCCACTTCGGTGCCATATCCAAAGCTATTGCCTGCATGTGCACCACATGGCACATCAGTTCACGCACGCTCGCAGCTAGGGGTGAAAGTGGTTCAGATAGTTTTCGACCATATCCAGAAAAACGGATTCGGATTCAGATTTTTTTGATTCAGATACAGATTTTTTGGATACGGATTCGGATAAGGAAACAGATATGATATCGCTGATATCTGGCAGATTCGGATTTGGAATCGGATAATCTGGATAATTGTTATCTGGATTATCTGGATCTGCTGGCCCATTAGACATTTAGGCCCAACTGTTTATACCCATCAATTTACAGCGAGATGAGTGCTAGACTGCTAGGGTTACCTGCTGCACGCTGCCGCCACCGACGACGCCACCACCGAT
>KE372775.1:179601-198068 GCA_000418225.1 Zizania latifolia | reverse complement strand
TGGTTCAAGGGGGAGCTTTTGATGAAATTTGTCAAAATTTTTGCTCAAATTGGACACTCTTATCTTCTCCCGAACTTTGCTGCACTTTCTGCAGTGTTTTGGCTGAATGGCAACCGGAAATTCCGGCTGGACCGGAAGTTCCGGATTCTGGGAATTCTGGCATAACCGGAAGTTCCGGTTAAACCAGAAGTTCCGGGTTTTCTGGAGCAACCGGAAGTTCCGGGTTACCCAGATTTGAAATTTTTCTCTCCTGGTTGATTTTTCAGAACTTGCACTCATCTGAATTTTGTTAAATCTTTTGTTGATTTCTTTTATGTTCAACCCAAATGACTCTTTCTGGCTTTTGTTAGGAACTTCCGGATCCGATCGGAACTTCCGGTACATCGGAACTTCCGACTCCGTCCAGAACTTCCGGTTTGAACTCTCTGTCTGGTGTTCTGTATCAATCGGAACTTCCAGCTCCGACCGGAATTTCTGATACATCGGAACTTCCGACTCCAACCGGAACTTCCGGTTTGCGCTTATAGTCTCGGAACTTCCGGTGCAGGTTCTCAGTCGGAACTTCCGGCTCCAAATCAGAACTTCCGATTTGGACCTTCTGTCCAGAATTTTATTTTCCGCTGTTTTTCTGTTTTGCGCCCATTCACCCCCCCTCTGGTCGCTAGTTTCGGTCCTACAGAAATACGATCAAAATCAAAACACCCAACACCATTGATAATCAAGTTTCGAGCTTTGTAATTTGCTTCAAAGGCAGCCATATTAGTGTCATTAACTTGATTATCAGTAGGTGGATCATATGGTTTAGAAACCTTTTCTCATATGTCAAAACCCTATGACATGATATAAGCCTCCATCTTCGTTTTCAAAAACTAAAAATTAATTCCATAAAAAACATAAGGCTTAGTTGAAAATCTCTCGGATGCCATGGTGATTATTTAGATTGGTTAAGATCAAAACAAAATAGAAACCAAGTTCTGATACCAATTGTAAGATCGAAATACACTAACCACGGCAACCAGAGGGGGGTGAATGGTTGTAGTACCCCAAATTTGACACCAAAAACAAAATCAGAAAACAAATTCTTGACCAATCTGAAAATCCCCAACTAGTCTGAAGTTTCCCGAGGAGTTTTCCCGAGGGCTTTTTCGATGACTGAAAACAGCCTGATCAAGCAATGATAAAACATGTGTAACTTTTGATACATAACTCAGATTGATCTGAAACTTTAACACGAGAAACTTGACTTTAATACAAAAATTTCTCGAGTAGTTTTACTCAAATCCGAGTTCCCAATCAAAAGTTATGATCCTCGTGATTTGCAGCAGCGTAAAAATAGAGCAGATCCAATCCATAAAATAAAACCTTAATTACTCCAAAAATATGAGGAATTAACCAACGAAACTTTTCAGATCTCTCTCTTAATGTCCTAGCAAGGTTTTAGATGAATCAATTAGAATTAAATTGCAAGTAAAGTTAAATCACAAAATAAATCAAAACGATGCAAACCGATAAATATTAAGAAGAAAGAACTCGATACTACACTCCTTGATGCTTGAAGATGAATCTTTATTACATAAGAGTGTTTATAAGGTGCATCCAAAGCACCCCTCACCAAATTCATATTCACAACACTAGATGAAGAGCAAAATACTAAACCCTAATTTTTCTCTCTTGATCGTAGTACCTATTGCTCTCCCCTCTAGTCTATTTATAATCCCTCATGGCTACCACCATGAGCCACGAAAGTAACAATTTTTGGAATCCTAATCCACTTAGGAATCCATATCTCTTATGAATCCTCAAATCCTAACTCATTTTGAATTTTTCTCCTTTCCATATCCACACACATCCTGCGTATGCCATATGGAAACCTCTCTTTCCATATTCGCATGCATCCCACGTACGCCATATGGAAACCTCTTTTCACGTGCAGCATTCTCGAGCCCAAGTGTCCCGCATGATATCCTCGATCATTCTGAATCTTAGCTCCTCCTCGAGCCTAGCACCGATCTCGTCATCAACCATGACTTGCCCTCAAGCAATGCCTACACATAACCAAACTAAGAAACCCTTTCCTAAGCATAAGTTCTTTTCAACTTGACTCAATCAGTCCAATCAATCATAAACAGAAACCCTTTCTTCGAATACAAGTTCTTTCCAACTTGTCTCAATCAGTCTAATCATAAACACGATGAATTTATTGAATAAACAATTTAAAGCACATGATCCGACTTAAACATCAAAAATCTGAGTGATCCAAAATCCCGAGTGCTGAGTTTTCTCGGGTGCTAAATTTTCTCAAGGGCTGAATCCTCTCAAGTGCTAAGTGCTGAGTGTCCGACAAGAGTGCTCGACAACTGGACCAAACTATCTGACCACTCAAACCAATCAAAACTAGTTTATTCATCACATATCAACATCAAATCAATTTGTACATCACTTTGATGGAAATATGCCCAAGAGAATTCTGGGAGAACCAGAAGTTCTGGCTTGAGACCGGAAGTTCCTGGTTCTGGAGCATCCGGAAGATCCGGTTCGACCGGAAGTTCTGGGCCAGCCCTAGTTTCGGTTTTTGGAGGAACCGAAAGTTTTGGTTGGACCAAAAGTTTCGAGCCTGCCTGAAAAGTGTATTCTAGACAAACCGAATGTTTTGGGTGTGACCTGAAAGTTCTGGGTCAAAATAAATTCTATACAAAATGTTATTTTTGGAAGTTCTGGTTGGACCGGAAGTTCTGGACAGAAATAAATTCATACAGAAGGTTATTTTCAGAAGTTCCGGGCCTGGACCAGAACTTCCAGACTAGACGAACAGATTAAATCTATTGGGCTTTAATATTAATTAAAGGCCCATGAGAGGGCACTATATAAGGAGAGGAGGGACTAGGACAAAAAGGCTGCTGGCTATTCACGTGGTTGGCTGTTGGTTGTTGTTTCGACCTAACCCTAGCCGCCACCTCTCCTGGCTACACCGGTTGTGGCCGTCTCTTCCCTAACCTCTCGCGCGATACTAACATACCGGCTTGAGGAGATCCCATCCCTATACGTGTGGATACCGTGGAGGCACCGCTGCTACTGCGGTGCTAATCTTCTCGTGGAGATTGCCGGACTACGTCGTCTTTATCGCCGACGAACGGACGAAACTGAGTGGAGCCAATCGAGAACGCACTTCATCAACTCTACTTCCGCTGCCCTAGCGCGTCTTGTGGCTAGAGGTAACGATCTATGATACCATTGCAATTATGGTTCCTAAGCGAACGGGGTAAAAAATTATGAATTTATTGCTAGCGTAGCTTCCCCATAACCCAACAATGGTATCAGAGCATACGTGCGTACTGTTCGATCTGAATCGATCACATATAGGTGATATGCAGTGGAAATAGATTAGATTTATTATTCTTGCGTCGGATTTTTGGAAGTTCCGGGTGTGACCCGGAAGTTCCAGGCTGAAATAATCTTCCTACAGAAGGTTATTTTCGAAAGTTTTAGGTTTGACCAGGAAGTTCCGGGCCAAAATAAATTTGATACAGAAGGTTGATTTCAGAAGTTCCGGCCTTGAGTCAGAAGTTCTAGTCCCTTCGACCAGAAGTTCTGAGCCTTTGAGCCAGAAGTTCCGGATCCAGTTTTTAGTCACGCATAGATTCGACGCCTAACTTGTTTTTACAGAGAATGTTGTGACTGGTATGGCCTTGTGATGTATATGATGCATGCATGTAATTTTTATGGCCTGCGTGTCATGGTCAATTATAGCCTAAGGTTGTTCTATTGTTGTATAACCTACGTGTCGATAGTGATGCTTCTCCTCATGTAATTAGTATAGTGCTATTAGCTGTAATAGACTGGTATAAGAGCACGGAGGCTTGAAGCGTGATGACCCGAAGGACAGGAACCATGGAGATAGAGATTACCATGTGAGAAAGGCCATACTATGTCACAGTTAATATGATTGCCTGTGATGTTTACTTTTTTTCTTGTCATACTATTCTTTGATGTTTCCGTGTGCTGTAGACATCGTTATCATGTTAGAATAGTTTCTCTCAGAAAATTAAGAACTTTGATGTCCTTTCCAATAGCTGCACCTACAAAGATTTTTGATCACTGTATGGTGGGTCTGTCAAAGCAGGGTGCCATCTTTTAACCAGCTTGGATGGATGTCGAACAACCACATGCATAGTATTGGTTTGCTTAACAAAGCTATCAAAACGGTTTTGTGCTTTGGGGCATGGAGTTGGGCGTCGAGGCATAGGATGCCACCCCAACGAACAAGAGTCATATAGGATGTGATTAGCAAGTTATTGATTACTTATGTCACTAATCTTCTAGCAGTGATGCCAAAGCTCACTAGAAGTTAGTTGAATATGGATCTTGTCCCACTACATGTCATAAGAGGGAAAACGATTGTATATCATGTAGTGGGGCATCTTTTATTTGATAGAAGATTCACATAGCATAGTGCTGAACCTTGTATTTTTGTTGTAGATCATGGCACCTACTGCTATGAACACCTCTATTTTTAATCTGCGATCAATTCTTGAAAAGCAAAAGATTTCTGGAGCAAAGCAGTGTGGAATTGTTCCACAACTGACTCCACTAGGCATGCCTCAATGGAATGGGGTGTCTGAGCGGAGGAATCGAACTTTGTTAGACATGGTCCGATCAATGATGAGTCAATCTGATCTTTCATTATTCTTCTGGGGATTTGCTCTAGAAACTGCTGCTTTCACATTAAACAGAGTTCCATCTAAATCTGTAGAGAGGACACCATATGAGATATAGACTAAGAAGCGTTCCGAGTTGTCTTTTCTAAAGATATAGGGTTGTGAGACCTATGTAAAACGTTTGACGTCTGATAAACTCACTCCCAAATCTGATAAATGATTCTTTGTGGGGTATCCTAGAAAAACCAAAGGATATTACTTTTATAACCGGGAAGAAGACAAAGGGTTTGTCGCTCGGAATGGTGTCTTTCTAGAGAAAGAGTTTCTCTCGAAAAGGGTTAGTGGGAGCACGGTGTGACTCGAAGAGGTTCGAGAACCACTAGAAAGTGTTTCAGCTCCTACTAAACCGCAACTCGATGTGCAAGATGTTGCAGAACCTGTTGTCGAGACACCAGCCCCACGTCGGTTGAAAAGGTTGAGTCATGCGCTCGAGCGGTTTGCATTTTTAACCACTAGACAGCGCGACATATTATTGTTGAACAATGATGAACCTAAGACATATTCGGAAGCGATGATGGGACCAGACTCTAAGAAATAGCTTGGAGCCATAAGATCCGAGTTAGAATCCAAGCGAGAGAATCAAGTTTGGAACTTGGTCGATCCACCTGATGGTGTAAAAACTATTGAGTGTAAATGGATTTAAAAAAAAAGATAGACGCTGATGGAAATGTTCACATCTATAAGGCATGATTGGTGGCAAAAGATTTCAGACAGATTCAAGCAATTGATTATGATGAAACATTTTCGCCCGTCGCAATGCTAAAGTCTATCCGGATCATCTTGGTAATTGCCGCATATTATGACTATGAGATATAATAAATGGATGTCAAAATGGCTTTCCTTAATGGAAACCTAGGTGAGGATGTGTACATGACACAACCTGAAGGTTTTAACGATCCAAAGAATGCTGAGAATATTTGCAAGCTGCAACGGTCCATTTATGGGCTGAAGCAAGCTTCTTAGAGTTGGTATCTTCATTTTGATGAAGTGATCAAATGGTTTGGTTTCATCAAGAATGAAGAAGAGCCTTGTATTTACAAAAATGCTAGTGAGAGCGCACTTATATTTCTGGTCTTATATGTAGATGACATATTATTGATCGGAAATGATATTCCAATGCTTGATGATGTTAAATCTTCGTTACGAAAAAGTTTCTCAATGAAAGATCTTAGAGAGGCAGCATACATATTAGGCATAAAGATCTATAGAGATAGATCGAGAAGGCTAATTGGATTAAGCCAAAGCATATACATTGACAAGGTATTGAAACGGTTTAATATGCAGAATTTCAAGAAAGATTTTCTGCCATGTGTCACATGGTATTACTCTCAGCAAAAATCAGTGTCCTTCGACACCTGATGAGCTTGAGAAGATGAGTGCGATTCCTTATGCTTCTACAATCAGGTCCATCATGTATGCCATGCTTTGTACACGCCTAGATGTTTCTTATGCTCTAAGTGTTACAAGCATATACCAATCAAACCCGGGTGAAA
Source organism: Zizania latifolia (assembly GCA_000418225.1). Classification (NCBI taxonomy): domain Eukaryota; kingdom Viridiplantae; phylum Streptophyta; class Magnoliopsida; order Poales; family Poaceae; genus Zizania; species Zizania latifolia. The sequence continues at coordinate 191,860 of KE372775.1, read as the reverse complement.
GTCACTAGGCGATAGTAAAGAGTATCCTTAAGCACTTGAGAAGAACTGATGATATGTTCCTAGTCTATGGAGGTGACGATGAGCTCGTTGTAAATGGTTACACCGACACTAGCTTTCAAACCGATAAGGACGATTTGCGATCGTAGTCTGGATTTGTGTTTTGCCTCAATGGAGACGCGGTGAGTTTGAAGAGTTCCAAGCAAGAAACGGTTGTAGATTCAACAATGGAGGCCGAGTACATTGCAGCTTCTGAAGCTGCGAAGGAGACTGTTTGGATCAAAAAATTTATTTCTGAGTAGGGTGTTGTACCTAGTGCGTCCAGTCCAGTGGACCTCTATTGTCATAATAATGGTGCCATTGCGCAAGCCAAGGAGCCTAGGTCACACCAGAAGTCCAAGCATATACTACGGCACTATCACCTCATCCGAGAGATTATAGATAGAGGTGATGTAAAGATATACAAGGTCCACACGGATTCGAATATTGCCGATCCATTGACGAAACCTCTCTCGCAGCCTAGGCATGAGGCGCACTTGTGCTCTATGGGTATTAGATACTTGTGTGATAGAGTCTAGTGTATGTGAGAAAAGGTATATTGTCTATGCTATTGTACTTTAGATAATTGGTTATCTTGTTCCTTGAATAAATGTCATTTACATTGATCAGCAAGTATGTGACTTATTTGTGAAACTCTTTGTTTTATAATGATGTTATTCTAAATGACCCCTAATCTCATATCGTCATGTGGGACAATGATGATTTATAGATTAACACATCTGTCTGATTGATGATCATGTTTTACGGATCATCGACATGGAGATGTCAAATCAGTGATGTGGACTCATGTTATTGAACATGGAGTTAGATAGACCGACTTTGAGATACTACTGGGATTATTATTTTTAATGTGTCATCAGTTATTATCTCAAATGGTGTACCTACAGAATCCTTAGACCTGAGATCATCATTGATTCCAGAATGTGTAATGACACACTTAGGGGCTTTCAAATGCTATTCCGTAACTGAGTAGTTATAAAGGTTGCTTTTGGGTGTGTTATGAAACATGTCGTGGGATGTGAGCGGCCAAGATAGAATTTACCCCTCCTAAATAACGGAAGAGACGTCTCTAGGCCCCTCGAGATAGTTAGATTGGAAAAATGCATGGCCATGCCACTATGATCAAAGTGTTGATCATGTTTAATCCACTACTTGATCAAGTGAAGTGTCGAGCTATCACAAGGATGGCACGAATCTCGCTTTGAGCTTGATTGATGTCGTGTGGTAAAGGGATTGGTGCGTGAGTATATCAGGGTTCAGAAAATATAGTTTTGATTTTGTATACTTTCGGGGGTCAATATGTGTTGCTAGGTACCGCTATTGATTTACTATCTGGAAAGGGTTTCTGGATAGCGGCCATTTGCATATGAACCTATCGGGCACGCTTAAGGAGATAGGATTTAAAGCTTGCAAGAATTAGCTCTTGTGCAAGTGGGGGATTGATGGAAATATGCCTAAGAGAATTTTGGGGGAACCGGAAGTTCTAGCTTGAAGCCGGAAGTTCTGGGTTCTAGGGCATCTAGAAGTTCCAGTTCGACCGGAAGTTCCGGGCCAGCCCCAGTTTTGGTTTCTGGAGGAACCGAAAGTTTCGGTTGGACCAGAAGTTTCGGGCCTGCCTAAAGAGTGTATTCTGGACGAACCGAAAGTTCTGGGTCGAAATAAATTCGATATAGAATGTTATTTTTAGAAGTTTCGGTTGGACCAGAAGTTCCGAATCCGGAAGTTCTGGTTAGACCGGAAGTTCTGGATAGAAATAAATTCGTACAGAAGGTTATTTTCGGAAATTTTGGGCCTAGACCAGAACTTTCGGGCCGAACGAACAGATTAGATCTGTTAGGCTTTAATATTGATTAAAGGCCCATGAGAGGACACTATATAAGGAGATGAGTGGCTAGGACGAAAAGGCTGCTAGCTATTCGCGTGGTTGGTTGTTGGTTGTTGCTTCGACCTAACCCTAGCCGTCACCTCTCCTGGCTACACCGGTTGTGGCCGTCTCTCCCCTAACCTCTCACGTGGTACAAGCATACCTTCTTGAGGTGATCCCGTCCCTGTACGTGTGGATACCGTGGAGGCACCGCTACTACTGCGGTGCTGATCTTCCCATGAAGATCGCCGGACTACGTCGTCTTTATCGCCGACAAACGGACGAAACTGAGTAGAGCCGATCGAGAACGCGCTTCATCAACTCTACTTCCGCTGCCCTAACACATCTCATGGCTAGAGGTAACGATCTATGATTCCATTGCACGCATAGTTCCTGGGTGAACGGGATAAAAAATTATGAATTTATTGCTAGCATAGCTTCTCCAAAACCCAACACACTTATCAATTGATCATACAAATGATCTCACATAAGTAATTTTGGAGAAAAAGGTCAATCTAGTTCAATATAGGCTCAATGGCGTAAAATTGATTATCTACTTATGAAATTGAGTCTATGTATGCCGTACTATAAAGAGGGATACGTTAAAAAATTGTTCTAGAACTTTGTGCGCAAAGAAAAATGTTTTTGAAGAGTTTTTGGATTTTTTTCTAAGTCGAACCAGGTTTTTCCAATAAGCCCGGATGATCAATCCGGAGCATCCAAAAATTTGGTTCTGTTCCAAGAGTTTTACACGTCAGAATATCTGGGTTAAGCTAGATACTCTGAAACTAGCTTTCTGTTCGATTATTTTTGAGGCTCGAAACATCCGGACAAAGCCGGATGGTCCAAAAATGCTTTTCTGTTCGAATTTATTTTGAGGCCCAGAATATTCAAACAAATCTGGATAATCCGAGGAGGGTGTTCTGTTTGGTTTTATTTGAAGAGGCCAGATCCTATGACTCAATTCAGAACATCCAGATTTTAAATTCGAGAACATCCAGATTGATCCAGATCATCTAGATGAATAGTGCCCGAATATTCCATCCAACGGCCAGTTTTGAGAAAGTGGTATAAATATCTCCTTCCCCCATCATTGAGGCACGGATCCCTAGAAAACCCTAGCAGTCATTCACTCACCCATTCTCTCTCGTTCTTGTGCTAGATCTAGAGTGAATCAGTAGATCGACACAAAACTTCTTGTGTTTGTTTTGATTCATCTTCTTGGAAGTTTTGTGTGGATGTGTTCGTTGGTTTTTTTGAAAGATCTTGAGCACAAGGTTTTTGGGTCATGCAAGTTTTCAACGGATCTATTACTCTTAGAGGTGTTGCCTCCTAGATGGCTAGGCATTGATCCACGAGCACCCAAGGAGATTGTGGTGTGCCCAGTCAAGTTTGTACAAAGCTTCTCCTCGGCTTCAAAGAGGTAACTAGTGGAAAACCAAGCTCGACCTCGGTGGGCGCTTGGTGAGGAAAAGAGAGACCTGGCCTTTTGGGGTCCCTCAACGAAGACATAGGATCAATGGATCCGAACTCTGATAAAAATCCCTAGTGTTCTTTGTGTTCTTATTGTGCATGTTAGTTTTCATTTCATATTGCTCGATCTACTTACTAGCAAGTTTACTTTACATATCACTGTATAAAAGTTGTTACAAACAATCTTGTTTACATTTCATACATATAGATTGTTGGCTAGATTCAAATTTACATATATCTTATTATTATTTCTCTGGTGTGCCTGGATAATCCGGATCAACTCGGATAATCCAGACCCTCGGAGTGTCTAAGATTTTCTTCGCCCCCCGGAGTATCTAGATCAGTCCGGATCATCCGGGCCTAAAAATCTTGAACTGGCCATTTTTAGTGAGAATTTTTCAGATTGCCTATTCACTCCCCTCTAGACAACTTTCAGCCCTCTTGCCAGCCTCGGGCCTCCGACGCTGGCTCCGACTACATGCGGCGCCCCCTCCTTCCCCTCTGCATGGCCGCGCCGCTCCACGGGTAAATGGATATACCCGCGGATATACGGCACCCGTGGGTGACGGGTATAAGCACGGATTTTTACCTGTCGAGCTAACAGGTATAGGTATGGGTATACACTACCCATACCCATCAGACCTGATTGCCATTCCTAATCTACATATGGCACCATCACGGGCTCATGGCTATGTGTCCTAATGCTTACCAGTACCGATTAATATTATCAACCGTGCTGCTTACCTACACCTGCGGTGGTGGATCTAGACGAAAATTTAAGGAGGTGCTAATTGAAGTACATATGAGCCTCACACAACTATAATATATATCTAGTCACATATAAAATATCAGCTAGTTTAAAAAATATTATACGTAAAATCACATTCAAAGCTTTGCAAGAACAATACCTATTGGTTGTTGCATATCTAGGCTTTCTTGATACCCTTCTCTTCAATACAACAAACATACATTCAAGTCTCGTTCTTTCTAACCTCATCCATATCTGATATCCCATCTCAAAATCATAAGTTTATCAGAAACACAAGTGCACGCACGACGATAACATCAACTAAGGTAGCCTAACCTGAATGATCAATCACAGCGGAATGAGACATGCCATGAGTTAGTTCGGTTTGACATTTGGTCAAACACCTCAAGGGTGCGCTGGTAGCATCGATCCACACCTCTGGTACTACCACCACGTATGACTCTTTTTAAATTCACCAAAAGAATTGAAAGAAAGTCAAGCCAAGAACACATGTTCTTTTCAAACGAACAACTTACCAGAAGAAGTGGCTCTACAATTGCCCTGATGATGGAGCACATCGGGCTAGATTGCTTCCTGCTCTGTTGTGGCTGGTGTTGGCAGGCGGCGATGGGTAGGTGAGGTCCTTGCTTTGTTGCTTTACAGTGGTGAGTGGGTTGGGCAGTGGGTGGGTGGGGTCCCTACTTGATTGCTTCACGGTGGTAGGCGAGGTGGCGGTGGGCGAGCGAGGCAGCTGACAGGCGCAGGCAAGCGGGTGAAGCAGTGGATGGCTGGGCACTGGCGAGCGGGGCAGCATGCAGGCAGGGCAGTGGATGATCGGGCGTCAATGGATGGGTGGGGTGGTGAACGGGTAGTCATGAAGCACTGATTGGTGGCATGGTTTGGTACTAAGCGGCTATTTGATTGCTAGTCATATTTTATCACAGTTTGTCACACCTAAGATTAAATAAGTTTAATGATACGGGAGAAGCCCAACCTTCTCGACGTAGAATCCGGAGATAGCAACCTGGCGAATTTGATGAACAACACGCTGCCCGTGTAACGTACCTTTTACCTTGAATTCGTAAGATCACACACTTTGATAGATTAATCTACTTGACCACGCAAGAGTAGATCTATTGTACCCTTAATTCCTAGAAGGAAAAGCGAGAACAATCTATGGCAAAACTCTTAATTCTCCTCTCTAGTTTGGTAGCGGCGGCACACAAACTCTAGGAGAAGAACAAAAGCATAATTTGCATCTAAATAAACATGGTTCTCCTTGTTTGGTTGAGCTAGACCTTATATATATACAGCCTAACACTTATAAACAGACTAGAACTCAATCTGGAAACTATAGATTACAGTACGATATTTGTTTTGGTCATTGCGACTTGATCTCTTCGAATCTAGTAGATCCTGAGTACAATCTGGGTTGAGCTCGATGTGATCTTTCCAACAAGTATTGAAACATCTAAATCCGAGTCTGTATGAAGAAGTTATGGCCGAATTACTTTAGACTGCTCCAGCTATCAACCCGAGTCTGAGTTGGGCCTGACTTGAATTCGAATCAGCTGGTGTTTCCAAGTAAGAGACGACTTAAATTCATGTAGGAACTTAAAATAGAGCCCTTCTTGGCCCGAACACTGCCAATAAACATACCGTTGGGCCAGTAAGCTCCTCTTGTCTTTCAATCTTCAATAATTCAATTCCCTCAAACCTATGCACAAGCAATGTACAACTATTAGGTAGTATACTGTCCTCACTGATATCATAATAAAAAGTATTTAGGAGCGAATTAACCTTGTTTTAAATTTCTCATACACGTGCTCGTGTCATAGGTCCTTTATATGTATTAGAGATACTTTGTTCTTGAGCAACAGCGGTAGATGAAGAATGTGAGGAGCTAGGCTAATCCTCATCATTTGACCAATTTGGTAGGTGTTTGGTTGCTACCACAGTTATGATAAAATTCTCTTATGCTTACTAAGGTATGACGAAGAATTTGGTAATCTCAACTTAGACAAGTATGACAACTTTTGTTCGCAAATAGTGGCAAATTATGGCTAGCAACTAAATAGCCCCTAATTCTCGACCCTTAGTACTGATTATTGTCATGCACCAGTACTAATAAGCCTCATGCTAGTTGGCCTGTACTATTCTACCAGAGGATTTATCAGTCATAATTTGTGACACCAACATATATTGATGGTAGACAATTAGTACCAGATTTGTATCACACATTGGTACAAGAGAACCCCGTGCCGGATGGCCTGTACTAGCCTGATAGGTGGCTCGTCTGTACCGACTCATGAGTCATGACACTAATTGATATTGATGGTAGAATATTAGTTTAAGGTTGTTCCTCGGATCAATATTCTGCTGCTAATATGACCCATAAATCTTTGAATTGGGACTATTATAATTCTTAGCCCTGATCTATATCTACCCGATTTTAATAGGCTGATATGGAATACAATTTCTCTAGTAATGAGATATGTTCTAACACCTTTCTAAATAAGGGCCTGTTTAGCAGGTCATATTCCCAGCCCATCCACGGGATTGAGCTGGGAATGTGCCTGCCAAACAGGCCTAAGATCGGACACCTAGTAGCCTCACGTAGTGTATGGGTATTCGTGTTAACCACCGAAAGAACGTCCTAGCTGGTTTCAACTAGTACTAATTTAGCTTAATATTTCTCACAGACATATCAAGTTGAAACTGTAATTAAGCTTGTTCTGATATACATATAGACGCCATTAAAGTTATGCATGTTCACTAGTTCACACCGGTATGTTCTCATGTTAAGTCAAAATACCGTGACAATAATTTGAACATCGGCATAGCCTTCGTTATGTAACCTCACTGTATATTCTTTTATTTATCATAATTAATGTATGCTAATTACTTTCAATAAAAAGTACTATTTATCACATTACATATACACCAGTAGTAGCACATATTGTTCATCTTCATATCGACAACAACTGGGAACCGATGGTTAGCTGCCGCACAAGATCTTGTTATTACAGAACACTGATTAAGTCTTGGAATTACAGTACATTACAAACCTAATATGCTTGAGGCAGCTGGTCTCATGAGCCAATCTACAACCAAGAGATTTGACAATCTAACACACAAAACGTGTCATGCTCACCTTTGACGATCTAGCACCCAACTTACAGTGGATACATGAAAAGATCAGGAATCTTTGGTGTGTCACGCCCATGCATTCTGGATGGGGGAGAAAAAGATCGAGGAATCGGACATCTGGGCGAATTCTGTTATGCTAAAAAAACAATACAATTAAATGTGATGCTTGCTTCTCTTCTTTCTGAAATGGAGAAACCTCATTTATTTGCTACGGAAAATAATTTTAGAGTACAACTTTTATATTTATGTTTCGTAATGATGGTAAAGCTAAAACTAAAAAAACTTAACACTCCTTCCATCCTAAAATCACTACTAGAGAAGTAGGCTTTTACCCACCCCTTTAGTATCGATTCAAATTCGAGCCGGTACTAAAAGTCTCCTGTCATGGTCAAAAAGCGGAGAGAAAGTCAAGGGTAGGTAAAACCGCTACTAATAAACAGTTTTAGTATCAGGTCAGAAGACCGCCTGGTACTTTACTTAGTAGTATCGGTCAGTATCCCCTACCGGTACTAAAAATCTAGACTTTAATACTAGGTAGGGATACCAACCGGTACTAATAAACATAGCACCGGAGGGTCTGCCAACTCGGTACTAAAAACTTGGGCTTTAATACTAGGTGGGAATATCAACCGATACTAATAAACATGGCACCGGAGGGTCTCCCAACCCGGTACTAAAACTCTTTATTAGTTCCGGGTGCTTTCCCGATCCGGTGCTATCATGATGAACAGTATAAATTGGCTCCTCGCTAGCACCGCCAGCTAGCTTCTGATGCAAGGAGAGGTAAAATATCAATTTTTTGCGATGATCTTGAGCTTGCGGGTGCTTGAAGGTTAGTAGCTCCATTCTTTACTGTAAGATCAACTTGGTGCTTGATTTGTGAAATGTGATACTTTGATTCATGTAGCTTGTGATGTGCCGGTGATCGAACAGAGTGGAACAGAGATAAGGTTATAGCAGTTGCTGAAATTTCAATTCTTTGCAGTGATCTTGAGCCCGCGGGTGCTTGAAGGTTAGTAGCTCCATTCGTTACTATAAGATCAACTTGGTGCTTGATTTGTAAAATGTGATACTTTAATTCCTGTAGCTTGTGATGTGCCTGTGATCGAACATAGTGGAACAGAGAGGAGGTTGTAGCAGTTGCTGAAATTTCAATTCTTTACGGTGATCTTGAGCCCATGGGTGCTTGAAGGTTAGTAGCTCTATTCTTTACTGTAAGATCAACTTGGTGCTTGATTTATGAAATGTAATACATTACCTTGATGGAAGTACGAGAAGATTTATGAAAAAATGTGATACTTTGATTTCTGCAGCTTGTGATATGCCAGTGATCGAACAGAGAGGAGGTTATAGCAGCTGCTGAAATTTCAATTATTTTCGGTGATTTTGTTTTTGCGGGTGCCTGAAGGTTATTAGCTCCATTCTTTACTGTAAGATGAACTTACTGTTTGATTTGTACAATGTGATCCATTGTCTAGATGGACGTACGGGCAGATTTGTGAAATGTGATACTATGATTTCTACAGCCTTGTTAATTCGTCTGATTGTTTTTTCTAGGTGTTGTTCTTAAGTAATGTACATTATCTAGAAATATGGTGAAATTATTGTTCAATGATCTAATTGGGTTGTAATCTTGTTAATGTAGATGAACCGGTAGTAGATGTACGGCGCGGACCGCCGCTCCATATAATTCAATCACGGTGTACGTGATTTTTTCGAAGCAGCCAAGGCCCAAAATCCTCCATCGAGTTTTATATGTTATCCATGCATAGATTTCCGAAATCTGAGGATGTACTCTAAGACAAGTACCATTCACTTTCACTTGCTCTCAAGGGGATTCATGTCTAATTATATTTGTTGGACGAAGCATGGAGAAAATGGTGTTATACAGGAAGACGACGATTAAGAACAAGACGACAATAACATTCTAGCCTTTGATTATGAATATACCAATGTTGCGAAAGACGATGACCTAGAACAGATGTTCGTGATACAGTGAATGACTTTGATTGTGAAATAGACCTTAAAAAGTTTAAATGCTTATTAGAGGACCACCGGACATTGTTGTATCCGGATTATAAAAATGGGAAGAAAAAATTGCGTACGATACTAGATCTGTTGCAATAGAAGGCGATAAATGGTATGTCTGATAAAGGATTCGATTAGTTGTTATGGCTCATTAAAATTATGCTTCTAGAGGGTAACAATTTGCCTCAAACAACATATGAGGAAAAATAGGTTGTTTGCCCTCTAGGTTTGGAAATAGAAAAGATACATGCATACCCTAACGATTGTATTCTCTTTCGTGGCGAGGAATACAATTCTTTAGATGCTTATCCGGTGTGCGGTGAATCACGATATAAGATTAAGCATGGCGACGCTGGTGACGTTGGCGTGGACCATCACATAAAGAGGGTTCCTGCTAAGGTGATGTGGTATTTCCCCATAGTATCATGGTTGAAGCGTTTGTTCACGAACGCAGCACATGCTAAGATGATGCAGTGGCACAAAGAAGAATATAAGGTCGATGGAATGTATAGACACCCCGCTGATGGGACCCAGTGGAGAAATTTTGATAGAAAGTACCCAGACTTTGCAAATGAGATAAGAAACATAAGGTTTGGCCTGAGAACGGATGGCATGAATCCTTTCGGTGATTTAAGCAGTAGTTACAGTACCTGGCTGTGACTATATGTATCTATAACATTCCTTCTTGGTTATACATGAAATGAAAGTTTATTATGATGCCGGTTCTTATCCAAGGCCCGAAGCAACCTGGCAACGACATTGATGTGTACCTCAACCCATTGGTCGATGATTTATTATTGATGTGGAATGATGGTGTACGTGTATGGGATGAGTATAAACGAGAGATCTTCACCTTACGAGCTATGTTGTTCGTAACCATAAATGATTGGCCTGTACTTGGTAATCTATTAGAGCTGACTATCAAGGGATTCAAGGCATGCATCTAGTGTTTGAACGATACCGACAGCATGTATTTACCAAATTATAGGAAAGTCGTGTACATGGGCCATCGTCGGTTTCTTAGTACTAACCACCCGTTAAGGAAAAAATATAAGCATTTCAGTGAGGCGGCGGAGCACCGTATTAGGCCTATTCATCGTAATGGAGGCATGTATTCGCTATGGTCAAGGATCTAAAAGTGGTATTTGGAAAGGGTCGTACTGGTACCAAACCTGCAAAGAGTACAGATGAAAACGCAAAAATGTGGAAAAAAAGTCCATATTCTGGGTCCTACCTTATTGGAAAGACTTAGATGTCCGTTACTCAATTGACGTGATGCACCTCGTGAAGAATCTGTGCGTCAACCTACTAGGCTTCCTAAGTGTATATAGGTCAGGCAAAGATGCGCTACAAGCAAGGCAAAACTTGCAAGTTATGCAACAGCGAGATGACCTACACCCGGAAATAAGACATAATGGCGCGTACTTACGTCCCGCCAGCTACACACTTAGTAAGGAGAAGAAGGAAAGCATGTTTGAATGCTTGAATAGTGTGAAGGTCTCGTCTAGATACTCCTCCAATATAAAGAGATTGATAAACATGAAAGAGAAGAAATTCGTACACCTAAAGTCTCATGATTATCATGTGCTGATGACACAGTTGCTTTCGATTGCACTATGGGGTATTCTACCAGAAAATGTTAGAGCTACAATCACAAAGCTATGTGCATTCCTTCACGAAATTTCACATAAGGTAATTGATCTAAGCCGACTAGAAAAGCTACAGATTGATGTGGTCCACTGTCTTGTTAGTCTTGAGATGATCTTCCCTCCATCCTTATTTGATATTATGACACATCTGCTTGTTCACATTGTTAAAGAGATTGATATTCTTAGCCTTGTATTCCTACACAACATGTTCCCTTTTGAGAGGTATATGGCGATTCTAAAGAAGTATGTATGTAATCGTTCTCGTCCAAAAGGATGTATCGCAAAGGGTTACGGAACAGAGGAGGTCATAGAGTTTTGTGTTGATTACATTGATGACCTCAACCCTATTAGAGTTCATGTATCATGCCATGAGGAGAGGCTAAGAGGAAAGGGCACACTTGGAAAGAAATCAATAATGATCAATGACCTTGCTTCGTTCGCTAAAGCACACCACATAATTTTACAACAATCATCTTTGGTGGCTCTATACATCGAGAAGCATAAGAAAATCCTATTCTCCAAACACCCTAGAAAGTCTACGGCCTGGATTACAAGCTAGCACATGGACAACTTTGGCGATTGGTTGCGACAGCACCTGATGGGTAATGTCTCTGTTGACAATCAACTGATCTGGTTGGCTATGGGGCCATCATCCTCAATCTTAACATTTCAAGGTTACGAGATAAACGGGTATACATTTTACACGAGGACTCAACACAACAAAAACACCAACCAAAATAGTGGTGTACGTATAGATGTCGTAGACAGCACTGAAAAGAAGAACTCCCATTTTGGTGTCATAAAGGAAATCTGGGAACTCGACTATGGATCCTTTAAGGTTGCTCTATTTCGGTGCCAATGGGTGAAGCTTTCTAGAGGGGGTGTAATCTTCGATCGATTTGGTATGACTACTATTGATCTCAATCTTATTGGACACAAAGATAAACTGTTCGTCCTCGCCAAAGATGTGACACAAGTTTTCTATGTGCCTAACATGGCTAGTAAACCCAAAAAATCAGAAAAATAGCATTGTCAAATGATAATTCAGAAAACAGGCCAAAACAACACATAGTTCTTCAAGGGAAAAGAAAAATCATGGGAGTAGAGGGCGTCACTGATGAAGATGAATATAATCAGTCTGACGAGACGCCGCCATTCGTAGGGGAGGTTGACACAGGCATCCTATTAGGCAATGAGGATGCTCCCTACGCATGGCACGATCACGATGAAGAAATGCTTGTAAAGAAAAAGTAACACTCTTGTAGTAATGTAAAGAATTTATAATATATA
>KE372775.1:163295-179395 GCA_000418225.1 Zizania latifolia | reverse complement strand
GTACTAAAATGTGCATTTTAGTACCGGGTATCCTTACCACCCGGTACTAAAGGGCTCCCGCGTGAGGTTTTAGTAGCCCACGCTAGGGTTTGGGAAAACCTTTAATACCGGACGAATATACGAACCGGTATTAAAGAGGACTATTTGTACCGGTCTATGTTGTTACCCAGCACTAAAGGATGGGTGTTTAAAAGGACCCATGATCTCTCCCAAAAATTTCCCCACCAGTTTGCAACTGCTGCCTCCTCCATCCTTCATTGCAGTGAGCCATAGTGGATGCCATCGCCACTTAACCGTCCACCGCCAACTTGTTGTTTTTCGTCAGAGCCCCTCGCCATCGTCCCCGGTACGCATCTCTATCCCCCTCTTCTTTTCACCACTTTGATACACTGTCTCGCCGACTCTTTCATTGCAGTGAGCCATAGTGGACACCATCGCTATTGAACCGTCCACCGTCGACTCATCGTTTTTTGCTGGAGCCCCTCGTCGTCGCCCCCGGTACGCTTCTCTATCCCTCTCTTCTTTTCACCACTTCGATATGCTGTCTCGCCGACTCTTTCATTGCAGTGATCCATAGTGGACGCCGTCACAACTGAACCATCTGCCACCGACTTGTCGTTTTTCACCGGAGCCCCCGGTACGTATCTCTATCCCCTCTTCTTTTCACCACTTCGATATGCTGTCTCGCTGACTCTTTCATTGCAGTGAGCCGTAGTGGACGCCGTCACCACTAAACCGTCTGTCACCGACTCGTCCTTTTTTACCGGAGCCCCTCGCCGTCGCCCCTGGTACGCATCTCTATCCCCTTCTTCTTTTCACCACTTCAATTGCTTGTCTAAATAGTTCAAATTTATCTTCCTTTTTAGTTCAACCTAACGTGAAAGATTAGAAGGTGTGCACCTCCTGCAAGGTTGAGAACTTACTAAATATAAATGATATGATGTATGTGATGTAAATGTATATAAATAAAATGCTATATGATCTAAGTACATTTTTATGATGGTACATGATCCAAGTCATTTGAACTAAGTCATTTGGACCCTTAGTGTTGAACACTGATGCAATCATTGTGTAACGTCATTGAGCACTGGCGATAACGTTACTCTGTTCTAGTAGGTAAAATGAGTCTCAACGATCGAGAAGCTGAGGATATTATCCTTGACGAGATTGCACAAAGTGGCTATGAATGCCAAGATGTAGAGGTGTAAGGCCATGTGGCCGACGACATAGAGACTAGCGTGTACCTCAATATGACCGACGAGCAAGCTAATGATGAGGCCGAAGTTGGTGTAGCGAACGTAAAGTCTTGGTTTTGTCAATAATATTGTACACTTGATTTTTTTTAAATCTATATGTGTGGCTCACAACTCTTCAAAATTTCTTTTTCAATCCACAGAAGTGACAAGTCAAGTTCGTAAAAGGGATCCAACTAAAAAGATCAAGGGGATATGGGTCATCATAGAAGTTGCTGATAACGGTGAACCAGTTGCTCCCACCGACGTTTCCACCAAGGTTGTAAACCAGTGTGGATATCTGGTTAGAGACACCATGCCTATCAGCATCCGATATTGAAAATCAACCAAAAAAATGATCCACACGCGCTCACTCAGTCGGTGAAGGATATGTTGTGGGAGAGGTTGAGAATGCACTTCTAGTTCCCAACCGACAAAATCGATAAGGTAAAAGAATGGACTTTAAAGAAGATGGCGGTAGCTTTTCAAACATTCAAGAAAAATCTTTTTAACGCCTATGTCAAGAAGGAGAAGTAAACAAACTTCAATAAATTTCCAAAACTAAGGGATCAATGGGATTCCTTCGTCGAGTATAAGTTGTCAGAAACAGGGCAAACCTCAAGCTGTCAAAACAAGTTGAATGCCTCTAAAAAACTATATTTTTACAAATTAGGACCAGCGGGCTATAAAAAACTGATTCCTGTGATAGAGAACCTTGAAAAAGATTTTATCGAGAAGAGCATAACATCGAACACATATGACTGGTGCGAACGTGCAAAGAACTGGTTCTTTGGCCACGAGGGCAAACTCTCAGATGAAGGACATGTGATTATTTCTGATGAAATAAGAGAATCAATCCTAAGGCTGATACAAGCTCGCCAAGAAGTCGTACAAGGAACCTTCCACCCTGACAGGGAAAAAGATGAGCTGACCAGAGCACTTCAAAATCCTGAACACCCTGGTCGCACGCGAGGTGTTGGCGTGGTTCCGTGGAAGTATGGCTTTCCTTAGGACCAAGGCAGCTATAGAAGCCATAGGAGGAGCAAAGCGGTACAAGAAGAGAGGGTTCGTTTGTTGGAAGAGAAGCTAGTTGCAACACAGGAAGGCATGGCTACAGAAATTAAACGACAAGTGATTGCAACAATTAGCGAGATGCATTCAACGTCAAATCTAATTTTGCAAGAGCAACTAGCTAGCCCCACTGGACGTGCACGTAGCAGCTGCGCTTCCACAGGGATCCCCAGTGAGGATGAGAGACATTACCCTGTGGATGACATAACTCATATTACGCCTTGTGACCTACACATACCGACAAGAAATATATCGGTTACAGCCGGCGATGCTTATGAAGTGGTGGAAGGCCAAACGATGTACGGGAGCGCTATCCCAAGTGGATACTCCAGAGTCTCATACTTCAAGGCTATGAAGACCTAGAGCTCGACATCCCTGGAGGCGATGGAGTTAATACATTGGGACAGGAATCATAACTTCATTATGTGGTATAAACGTTACATCATTTTGAGACCCTTACCAACGAGACCGTTACACACGCCCTCGGCGCCCCTTCTGGACCCTCCCATTCTATTGCAACAAATATAGGAGCACATCCCTCCTATTCCCTCGCCAGAAATATAGAGGAGTCTTAGCCCTCCTCCTTTGCAGAGTGACAGCTCTCGTCGTCAGTTAACTCAGCCACCGGCAAAAAAAAAGGAAGAAAGCATCGCTCGAAAAAACTCTCATCTCCACGACACAAAAGCAGAATTCTAGTAAATCACAAAAGTCCATGATGGCTAAATGGGCCTATGACCTGACAGAAAGAGAAACAGAACAGCTAGTGCAAACCCAGGTAAAAGAGCACTTCGCACCGAAGGTGCCCGAGAAAAAGCTGCCCATCGATCCTGCGACGAAGCAATTCTTCATCGATAATAGCAAGCCTCCCGCACAAAGGCAGCTCAGTACAGACTGCAAGCGTATGCTTATCAAGAGTTATCATACATCGTCCTCTTCCTATCGGCAAGAAAAAGACGTAGAAATTTACAAGTATGATATTGAGGCCTTTATCAATGACACCAATCTTACAACGGATCAAATTTTGAGTCTAGCACTGATACAGATAGCGCCCCTCAAATAGAAATATGAATTGGGCAAGCCTCTTGTGGGACCTTCCATGCTCCCGAAACTCCCGACGAGAATGCGATAATTTCATGAGTGGTATATGGAGGTCACCCAAAAAGATAGAGAATTTATAGTATCATCGAGAAATACTACTTCATGATGGAGGACATAGTCTGAATTGATTTTGAATGCATCTATGACATGTACCACTAAGATGCTTTGGACATCAGGCTTGTTAGCTGCTGGCTTTTGTAAGTCTAATTTTCGTAAAATTATTAACGTCAAATATCGTAGCTTCCTCTCTTAATTTTAGGTCGTCTTATATATGCACATATCATGTGTCATGCAGGATGCAAATGCAACAATTACAGAAAAATTCACGACATGACTTGGACTTTATGGACCCTGGATGCATAAATGAGCAGCTAATTAAAGACAAGCTAAAAGAGACGTTACTTACATTATGCCGCTACTTGAACAAGCAACATTACAAAAATGAGATACTTTTACCTTACTATTTCGCGTGAGTGTATTTACCGTACGTGTTGTATTTCTATCTTATCTAACAAATTATTTAGGTAATTACCTAATTTGTTTGTATATGTGCAGGTTCCATTGGATACTCCTTGTGGTCGACATAGAGAATAGTAAAATTATTGTATACGACTCGAAGGAGAAAGAACAGAAATTATACCAAAGCATCATAGATTTATTGAACAAGTAATATCATCCAATAGATAGACTGGTACTAAATGTTGATATGATTAATTGAATATAAGCTTCAAACACTATTCACTTAAATGTGCAGGGCTTGGAAGGTGTTCCGTAGCCAACACCCGGGACATTATAAGGAACAACTTGAAGTCCAATCCATAAAATGGGTATGTATATAAATTATACATTTTCTTAATTAGTTCCATGCATGAAATAGGACACTAAAATCATATAACTTATTTTTCTCACTAAAGATTTGGAGGCAGGAGGATGGAAACAACTTGTGTGGCTACTATATCTATCAGTACATACAAGATTTCATACACAAGAAATGGCTAGTCACAAAAAAAGATTTAACAGTACGTCATATCAATTCAATATTCAAATATTATTCCAATGCTTATATATTGTATGGTATATCCAGCAAATAATAATTTATTTAATATATTCATGTTTTGGAATGATAGAGGAAGGAGATGCAACATAAAATCCTCTCCAAGGACCGTATTCAGGCAATTTAAGAACAACTTGTCGGCTTCATTCTTGATGAGATTATACATCCCGGAGGAGAGTTATGCCACACAGAATAAAGAATTTTTATTTCACACAATAGAAAATGATTATGTATATACATTATTTATGATTACATGTGTTTGTTCCACAGTACATTACAATGATTTTGTATATATAATTGTAATTTTTTCTCAAAGCAATTAAAACCAGCGTATAAAACAGCATACGAATATACGGGTCATGTATAGTACAACCAGCACTGATTCTAATTAAATAAAAACACCAACGAAACATAAAAAAACAGCACCTTTAGTACCAGATAGGGAGCCCAGCTAGTACTAAAAGACCAAGCTTTAATACTGGGTGGGGAGCCTAGCTGGTACTAAAGCTTGGTCTTTTATACCACGTGGTGGGTTCCCCACCCGGTACTAAAGGGTGTATTTGTACCGGTTAAATAACCGGTACTAATGTACCACATCGTTTAGTCCCAGATAGATAGTATCGGCTCAAAAACTACGACTAAAGGGAGTTTTCAACCGGTACTAAAGACGCATTCTCCGGTAGTGAATATAACAGTCTTTAGTCTTAGACATATGTATTAAGAAGATGTAAAAACGATCATAATACTCTACTCGGGGTGAGTGAGTGTAGGTGCGGATGTGGTCGGTAGAGTAATGAGTACTAATGTCCAATAGTAATAATATAAATACTTTAGATGTAAAAATAATATTTTACCGCTACTAGGTTACTATATTTATTATAAATTTTGAACTATAAAAGACATTATATTTTAGAATCGATGAGATACGATATTTATAAATATGTTCAAAAATTTAGATTTCATTACAACTTTTTTAAGTAGAAGGGAAAACAAGTATCCCTGAAAATAGATATGATAAGTTAGCAATATCTCAAGAAACCCAAATTAACGGTCCCAAAAAAAACCCACGTGATATTGCAAGGCGGTTTCGAACCGTCTGTAACAATTAGCCTTGGTAGTGTGGTCTGAAGACTCGTCATTCTCGTATGCTTGGGTCCTAGCTCACGTACGTACGCGTGCTCCACGACGGCGACGGCCAATCAGCTGACCAGATTCGCGCAACATCTGCACAGCCAAATTGCTACTAGCCTCACCATGCTGCTTTGCCTTTTTGCAGGAGAATTGAAGTAGATTCCAACTGCCATGACGACGTAGCTGTCTGTAGCAAGCATGCCATGGTGTAGCGCAACGCGAGCAAGTATCTCAACACATCAGAATGCATGGTATCCCGGCCTCCAACTCCCAGATTGAACTCAATTTCTCAGTTTTATATTATAGGTAATACACACTTTATAATCGATTTAATAAAAACACACTTTATAATCGATTTAATTAATTAATTTGCTGTTATAGTTGTTATTCTATTTTTCTATTAAATTGATAAAAGTTAAAAAAAATCATAAAAAAGTTAATCAATTTGTAATACGTAACAAAGTAAGGCTCAATTTGTTTTGGAGGCCTAACGTTTTTTCAATTAAACCTTCCTTTTTTAATGAAAATTACTGCTCTAGGAGTGTCCCAACAGTTTTATATATATATATAAAGAGAAGAAAACAGTTAGTGACAGATTATGAACCCAAAGAGAAAAGAAAATGAATTAATGACTCAAGTACTGAAGTTTTGAGATCTTTTATCCTACAAACATGCAGGAGAAGCTCATTTTGTATGTTCCGTCTAGCACAGCTCCCACGTCTAGAATTTCTTAAACTAAGTTTGACTAGTTTAAAAAAAATATTAGATGAAGAGATATGGATAGATTGAAGGGAACGTATCTAGTGCAAACCAGATACCTCGTGCAACCTTATAAACTATGAATCAAGGCCACAAGATGCTAATCTAATGATGGGGTTAGAGGTGAAGGGGCAGGGCGGATTTGCAAAAAGTGGCTGACGGGTGAGGTGGAGGACTTAACTGTAAAATAATCTCACCATTGGATTAGCATCTTGTGATATTGATTCATAGTTTGTAAGGTTGTACGGTGTATCTAGATTGACGGTATTTAGTTGAGAAATCTAATTTTTATTTTTAAATAAAAATAAAAGTTTAAATTATTTTATTATACCGTACACTCTATGTTTTTATAGATTGAAGCTGTACTAATTAAACCCATAAACTCTATAACCACTGGTGTGCTTCCGGCCTCCCTACTCAATGAAACCTTTACGTCTGAAACATAGTCGAGCTCACCAACATGTGGAAGATGTTTAGGCTCAGGGAATTCCAATCTTAGGTCCGTCTCCACCTATTTGAGGCCTCGGTATAAAATATAAAATAGGGTATATAGTCAAAAAATTAATATAACCAAAACATACTTTCTTCAGTACATGTTATTTCTTATTATACTTAGGAATATATCAAACATTAATGTGACCAAGATATGAATCCACAAATCTTATTATAATCATTAATTTATTTTCACTATTCACTAAAAGTAATTACGCTTATATTGGTATATTGGTATTTGTACTTTGATGGACTTTTCTTTGCTATCTGATTAAATATGTGTTTAAGTTAATTAAAATATGGGCCTTAATTTTTGGGGTCTATGCGGGTGCTCACTTGGCAAGGACCCTGTGCAATACTTTGGCAACATCTTGTACTAAAGGGGCATACAAAGAAACGGTGTGATATCGATTCTCTTTCACCTAAATGATAAAGCATACGGAAATACCTCCTCTCAAGCGTCCGATGTGATGTAAAACATCTAACGACATTTCAATATTTAATGGAAAATATTTCATTAATTAGTTAAAAACGTTTCAAACAGATATAACATTCGCTGATGTTATTTGTAACAAGAAAATAATATGATTATCTATAGGTTTATAGATGAGATGATATATGTTAGGTGTTTGGTTGGACATATTAGATGAGACAAATTTTCGTTTGGTTAGATAGATATAACTTAGATAAGATAAACCTAAATTTAATAGGGCCCACTTATCATATATATTTTTTAATAAAAATATAATTATATGAGATCTTATTTTATAGATTAAATTATAATAAATACAATTGTATAATCAGATCATAAATTAGATAAATGATTTACAATAAAAATCTTTTAAATATTTGTAAACAAAAAATTAAATGCATCATAATTAATCAAGAGATGATACATTATCTCATCTAATATTGGATAAACTCATCCAATAAAATTTTCTAGATCCCTCTAACTAGCATATTGATGAAATATTTTTCTACGTGACAATCTCATCTACCCCATCCTCCAACGAAGCTGACGTGATGAGATATCCTAATCCATCTAAATATCTAGCCAAGGAGGAAACCAAACAACACCTTTGTGCACATTATGTGAAGAGCAAACTGATGTATTCAAAAAATAGGTCGAGCTATCTAAAACCTCATTTGATAACTGGATGTTACGGATCTCATTTGATAGGATCTAGAATTCCTGAAAGATCCTAAATCCAGGACCATTGATCTAAATCCCGTACGATCCATATCCTACATAACAAAAACAGTATTTGGTTAGAAGCTCCAAAAATCATAAAAGGGTATATTTGAGGAAAATTGACAATTCTATCCCTGATTATTTATATGTTTTTCAAATCTTATGTATATATGGTTTCAAAATTTTATTTAAAATTTGTGAACCATAGTTTTTATTACTCAGTATAATGTCTTGCAAATAAAAATAGCCTGCGATATTTGGCAATACAATGAAAATAGAAATACAAAACAAAATTGAAGAGATAAAAATAATTTTTTAATGGAGGAGGAAATAAAAAATAATACAATGAAAATAGAAATAAAGAACATGAATGCTATTTTGTTGGATCACTTTCCTCCGCTGCAACTCCTCAACCATGCTGCTCCACTGGCACCGTCGCTCTGGCAGGCGAACCACGTAAGTTGCCGGCAACCCGTCCCGGTTCGTCCCACAAAACCCGGACCTCTTCCCAGAGGCCCGAGCAACCGCCCGCCGCCTCCTTTTCCAGTTTCCACCCGAGCAGAGAGAGATGGTGATGGGCGCGACGCCGACGCGGCACAAGGAGATGCTATAAATTCCGTGGCGAGAAAAAAAAAACCGGAGGCCGGAGCCGAGCAAGTGGTGGAAATCCCGGAAACCAAGTCACAGCCTTCCACTGGTCGAAGAAGTCAAGAGGGGAGGGTGAGGAGGAGGAGGGGGAGGGGTTCGGGCGCCG
The DNA here is from genome assembly GCA_000418225.1 of Zizania latifolia. Classification (NCBI taxonomy): domain Eukaryota; kingdom Viridiplantae; phylum Streptophyta; class Magnoliopsida; order Poales; family Poaceae; genus Zizania; species Zizania latifolia. The sequence continues at coordinate 170,612 of KE372775.1, read as the reverse complement.
GCGGCGATGTCGTCGTCGTGGAACGCGGTGGGGCTGGAGGTGCTGTACCAGGTGCTGGGCTGGGTCGCCTTCTTCGCCTGGTCCTTCAGCTTCTACCCGCAGGTCGTCCTCAACTACAAGCGCAAGAGGTGAGGAAAGAGGAATCCCTTTTCCCCCTTCTCCATTTTCTCTCCTCTGTTTGATTGCTGGGATCTTGGTTTGATTGGGTGGACGTTTGTTGGTCTCCGCGTGTATGGGGGGCTTCGCTCTAATCTTTGTCGTGTATATGCGTTTAATTTGGGGGAGATTATCACGTTTAATTGCGGGTTTAGGTTAACCTGATCCCTGAGATTTGTTCATCATGTGGCTTTGCAAGCTTGAAAGGGTGATAAGATCTTTGTATTAGTCGATCCACGCTGAACTTTGGGTATAAATTGTGGAATCCTTCACTGAGCTGATGCTAAACCTGTGAAAATTTGGGTCCTTCGTCGGAATTATCTCAGTTTCTTCGCTCCCTTGGTCAGATGCTGGCGCAATTACAGGGTGTGCTACTTTTAGGAAGGAACGAACCAAAGCAAAATTTAGAGTAGAATTAATCTTTTTGCAAATACTGGCAGGGCATGTGGCTGCCTATCGTCTGTTAAAATCCTCTTTTTGCAAATACTGCCAGGGCATGTGGCTGCCTCCTGCCTATCGTGTCTGTTAAAATCCGCTTCCGTTCAGCTGTCCATCATGATCATGGTGTGAAAATTACAAAGAAGCACAGCCTGCGGCATAATACTAACAACAGTAACACCAGAGTTTGTTCTTTATGAATCTGGTTGATCCACTTCCTGCCATGGATTGAAGGATGATAACGTCATGAACACATGAACGATAGCTTGAAATATCTTGTAGCGGTTATCATAGATGATTAACCTTATAATGCTAATGTTTTCTTACCATTACAATGTTTTTATTTGGGCATAATTAGCACACCTGCACGATTCTGTTTTATGCCATGTGGTGCACTGGTGCACCTTTTGTGAAACAGTTCATGTTTTCTATTAAATAAGGACCATCAACACATCTTTTCATCCTAGAAATGCTTACTTTACATTTATGTTGTGACTTGTTCTAACAGTAGTGCTATATAGCACTGTAAGTGCTGTATATTATATAGCAGGACCCATGAGTACAAATTTTACTCACGGGCATATCTAGTACTTAAATACACGGCGGTAAAAATTTTACCCCTAAAGTACACTGCAAGTAAAAAAATTTACCCTCGTGCTATACAGCGCTATACAATGCACTAAGCACTGTATAGGAGTTCTTGTTCTAAAGTAAATATATTATGTAATACATAATGTTGCCATGAATAATCTGAATCAGAAGATTTGCTGCATAGTATCTGTGTTTGAATATGCAAATTCATCATTCTATTTTAGCTGATAGTGATCTGGGTATGCACTTTATATCATTCATGTTCCTTGTTCCGTCGTTTAACTAGATTAATCAATTGCAGTGTGGTGGGTCTGAACTTCGATTTTCTGGTGTTAAACTTGACAAAGCACTCATCCTACCTCGTATACAATGCCGCTCTATTCTTCAGCCCCTTCATCCAGAGACAGTATCATGATAAGTATGGTGATAAAGAGGTTAGCCACCTTTGCCTTCAAAATATCTCTCTTGCCTGGATATGAATGCCTGAATGGTACTGCCTAAATTCACATAATTCATAGGGGGAATGAAGGACTCTATGAGCAAAGATAATCTTTGACTGGTTACTATATCCAGTCAGATGCCTGCTGTCCTGACTCCTGGCTTCTATATAAGCTCCATTGTAACGAACGATCTCTATTCTAGTTTCTTTCATTCCAGAACATCATCAATGAGCAAAATAGGACTGGTGTGGTGATTACATAGAACACTTGCCACCCTAACAATGGATGGAAGGTTAATGCTTTCATTTACACTAAAGTTATACGTGGTTTTGGTTCCATAGAACACTTGCCACCCTAACTTAGAACATATGCAACAAACTTGTAATTTTGGTTCCACAACATGGGGATGGTGTTATACATGGCTATTTTGTTAATATACTAGAATGATGTTTGCATGTGTATGTTTCTATGCAAGAGGGGAGGTGTGGATTGTTTATGATCATTTTAGTATAAATCCTTTGCTGAGGACAATAATTTTGAATCATTAGGTATTGAAACTTGTGTTCAGCTTCTTGATTTTTGCCTTTGGCATAATAATCAATTGCCAAAGTAGCTCTCTACAGGGCACAGTTTTTTGGGGTATTATTTGGCATTTGAAAGCCATCTGTATTTAATTCTTGACATGTATATTCTTCTCATTATCAATCCACGTGTCCTTGCATTATTTTGTGTGTTTGTAATGATCAATGTTGCACGATTGCTTTTTTTTCATTTGAAGCTAAGATTAGGATCATGGCAGTCACTAGTGTTGCATGCACCATTGATTGATATTCATTAAGACCAATATTCTAGCTGACATTACTTTATTGCTTGGTAGCCACTAAACACTGAACACTTGCAAAATCTGTTGACGTCATGGGTAGCCTTTGATGTGAGAAGTCATTTGTTGATGATTAAACACTATCAGAGTTGTAGTTTGTCTTCCCAGATTTGGTATGTTGTAATAATATTAAGTCCTTGTTTGGATGGACAAAATCCCAACCGTAGACATTGGTTTTAGTTCAAATTGCCAGCCTGCTCACATGGATAGGCTAGGTTTCTAGGCCATCTAAACAAGATCCAAGACTGACAGTTTACCGTTGTGTATATCAGTTTGGTAGTCGTCATTTACAACCATCCTATAGGGCCGCTCTTGGACATATTTTAAAAAATCAACATAAAGTATGCACTTATAGCTATTTAAATATTTCTATCTTGTTCCTATTGTTCCTGTCAAAAGAAGTTTGGTAATTGCCTCTATTGGATTGATGATTGAAATCTGGAACCATACTGACTTGTTTTAACGATTGTCTCTCTAATGCCAATGATTTTGAAATGAACATATCACTTGATTCTTTTAGTTTCTCCAGTTCTTCGAGAGAAAAAGAGGCTGCACCCCCATGGCTCCATGTCCTTTGTTTTTGTTGTATACTTTTAATTCTCTACATGATGCCAGGGCATCCTTGATGTCGTTCTTTTTCATCTCTGTTAACTTTGAAAGTTGTATTTTCTAAGCCTAAATTGGATTTCATAACTCTTCATCATTTGATGCAGATGATTCCTGTGGCAGCAAATGATGTTGCTTTTTCACTACATGCTGTTGCCTTAACAGCTTTTACCCTTTTTCAAGTATTCATCTATGAGGTTAGTTAAGCTGCCATATGAACATCAGATTTTCACTGCCTCAGTATCTGACCATATAGTGCAACATACAGCGAGGAAACCAGAAAATCTCCAAAGTGTGCATCTCAATCACTGCTATTGTCTGGACAGCTGCTATTGTTTGCCTCATTGTAGCTTGGCCAAAAAGTAACTGGCTTTGGCTTATTGATGTGTTCAAGTAAGTTCTTTCGTCACTTTTTTAAATGTTCCTCTCTAATGATGTTCACTTAATATAAATGTTCCTTATTGACATGTATTGCTTCCTTTGGTTAAAGTGAAACTGATTTCCCCCTCTCTATGTTTTAGTTCAATACAGGTTGGGATGACAGCAATCAAATACATTCCTCAGGTAGTGATAGATTATTATTGTTACTATATTCATTCAGTTATGTGGTTGTCTAATGGTGTGAAATGGATATGAAACTAGTAATATCCTTGATGTTGGAGAATGTGATCAATTAAAGCTACACCTGATAATCAAAAGTCGTCACAATCTTACGTTGGCACACTATACACTTCAAGTTATGTTGGTGTTAGTTTCTAATAGCTTAGCTATGTAGTATTTTACTCTTAGTTTCATTCAAATAAAAAAATAGCTATGCTTGTTTATCATTGTATAAACTAACTTGCCAATACTGCACTATAGCCGCCTCAATGAGCATTGTGCTGTTATTTATTGCTAATGAATATGTTTCCCAATTATCTTAGGCTGTCATGAACTTCAAGCGGAAGAGTACAATTGGTTGGAGTATTGGCAATATTTTACTTGATCTTACAGGAGGGGTGCTGAACTTTGGCCAGATGGGTGTGCAATCTATAGATCAACGTAAGCTGCATTATTCCTTTGATTGTAGTGTATTATGATTATCTTTACATGTCAGATTTTTCTCCTGACTGAACATATTGTGTTGCAGACACGCTAGTGAATTTCTATGGAAATATTGGGAAAACTCTTCTTTCATTGGTGAGAAAGACTTTTAGTTTTACTCGAATAATACTATTTTACTGCGTGTTGTCTTTCTAACAACAGAAACTTCTCAAAGTTTTTTCTTTTTGTAAAAAAAATCCTGGATGCTTGCTAAAGCAGATAATTAAAATGGCATGTCTTTGATTTTGTAGGAAGTCGTTTTCTTCGACATCTTATTCATAATTCAACATTATGTGCTGTACCCTGTCAAACGAGATGAGAATGGTAAGGCTATCATTTCTGAGAGGGTAGCTCCTCTTATCAGGCCTTCAGACAAGCCTGAAGAAGATAATGTGTGATATACCTATTGCATTTCACGTTGTATGGCCTTGATTACATTGTTTCAGAGTCCTAGTCAAATTATCTATCCAAATAAAGGATAGCACATACATTTTCGTCTATTCAAAATCCAGATTATGTACATATTATTTTACGGATTACTGTAAAATTGTAGATACGACAGGCCTTTGATTTCAGTCCTACAGCATCATTAACGATTATATAAATATTCTTGCAATATATGTCATGGATTGGGCATATGTGCGTGTGTTTTTTGTGCAGTTCGGCATTTACATTGTTTTTTCATTTTGGTTGATTTTTAGCAGTAGCTATTTCATTACTTGCCCACTTATGCATGTTTATACTTGTTAACTGTAGTTTGATTTTTTTCCCGTTTTCTCTTGTAGTTCATTGTGTTTCCTTTCAACAAACTGATATGCGATCTAAGGCACATTTAAACACAATTAGTATTCCTTTTTGAAAAATCTGGTCAAGTCCTTTTTGAAAAAAATCTGGTCAAAGGTCAGTATATTGAAGTGTTATTCACCATATATGTTTGGAAATACATTTGCGAACAAAATTTTATTATTATATTACTCGTCTGTTTTGACCTAATATTATCAGTCATTGAGATTCTTCAACAATCCGGATAAAATGTTAGCCTTGTAGAAGAGCCTTGTTAAACTGTTACGCTACGGGATAGCATCCTAATACAGCAAACTTCAGATCTCTTCAATGGTAAAGCTAGAGATAAAAGAGGGATGTGCGAAATTAGGCTTATATGATCATATTTACTTAACTGAACTGTTGATTGGGTTACGAAAAATGCACTATATTAGATTGAGGGATATATACAAGTTAAAATATATGGATAATAGCTAAATATTTTTTGAGGCTATGCATTTGCACTACACCCATCAATGGGACTTTGTCCCTGCATGTCATAGTCCGTTTCAAATGTTCTATCTTTTCTAATACATCGAACTTTTTTAACCACTAGATCAAAATCAATATTTTTCTTGGCGTGAAACACGGAATGCTCTAACTTAAATATTAAGACGGTTACTTTGGTGTGCATCATTGCCGATCGGAAGAACAAATTATAATATGGAATTATAGGCGTAAAAAGAACATCTACGTTAATATAGGGAATACAGAACAGCGAAAATAAAAGATCCACTAAAGTTCACTTTTCTTCTATACTGTGCAAATTCAGGGTAAAATTGTGCAGCTTTTGTTGGTCAACAAATCAGAAAAAATTAGACAATTACCAAATAGCAAAACTGAAAAATATGTTGTCAGTAAATAAAATGATGTTGAACCTGTTAGTATTTCAGTTTTATCATGTAAAACGCCTTGCAGCAAAATAAATTTTTTTGAATGGTTATAATAAGCGGATAAATTATTGTTTTACTGACCTTGATTTCACAACTTCTTTCAAGGATATGACGTGCCAAAATATGAGAATTAATCACAGCTGATAACAATACAATAATTCAGCAAACGCTTACGTAGCTCATATAGTAAGCCGGAAGCAAAGTTAAATAAATTTGTACATAATCATGGTGGTTGAAACTGGTAATCAGAATTCACATAGAGAACTATATTTAGCGTGAAATTGAACGTCATTTTCTTTTTTGCCTACTTATCAACAGTATGCTCATTTCTTTATACTACTATTTCTTCTTCAAAACCTTTCGATCTCAAATAAGTTGAATTAGGGATAGAGTTAAAAACCCAATCTTAAATTTAATTCTCATTTGAATTGTAGGTTTTTTATTGGCTCGTTTAGACTGTCACAATATTTTAGAAAAAATGATCTTTTTTCTTTCTTTACCAGGACGTGAGACCTGTTGTATTGAGACAGTCGGTGTTCTCTTTTTACTACTACAAACTTACATAAATTTCTGCACTTTCATTCGCTAGAAAATCTCAACTCATTCATGTGGCTCGATTATCTTGCATTGCTTACATGAATGCCGTTTTATTTTCACAACAGTCGATGGCTATCCAGTTCTCCCCGTCGAAGTGAAACACGTGGCGGCCACATAAATTGGAGAAGATGGGCCCGATGCTGTTAGGTGGGCTGACAAGTGGGCCCAAACTACAACAACGCTCCTGGCCCACCCAAAGAGCGAAGATCAGACGTACCGCACTGCAATTGCACAAGCTTATTTTCATCATATAAGTACACAAAATATACCATGGAATAATTAGGGTTATGGCGTGTATTTTTTTTACGCAGCTTATGTAGTTTCGTTAAGCTCTATATATGAAGCACAAGACGTAGGACCGAATCTAGCGACCAGAGGGGGGGTGAATGGGCGCAAAACAGAAAATCAGCAGAAAATAAAATTCTGGACAGAAGGTTCCGATTTGGAGCCGGAAGTTCCGATGTACCGGAAGTTCCGGTCGGAGCCGGAAGTTCCGACTAATCCAGAACACCAGACAGAGAGCTCAAATCGGAAGTTCCGGACGGAGTCGGAAGTTCCGATGTACCGGAAGTTCCGGTCGAAGCCGGAAGTTCCGACTGATCCAGAACGCGATACAGAAGGTTCAAAACGGAAGTTCCGGTGGCACGAAAAACCTTCAAACACTCTCAAAATCAAGTTGTCCAAAAGAGGAAAATGATGACTAAAGTGTAGATGAGTGCAACAAGCGTTCTATTGCAGAAGAAACGCACAAAAAGCACTCAAACAACCTCAATCATCATCAAGACCAATTAAAACTTGGGCAACAAGAAAA
>KE372775.1:110347-120628 GCA_000418225.1 Zizania latifolia | reverse complement strand
AGCGACGGCGGTGTGGGGTGGGAGCAGCGGTGGCAGCGTCGACTCGGGGCAGGAGCAATGGCGGTGCAAGGGGGAAGTGTGTCACGTCCTCTGCGTCATGGTGCGCCGCTGCTCCGACGGTGCAAGGGGGAAGTGTGCATGGGGTTTGGGAGGGTGGCTGAGGGAAGAAGATAAGGGGAGAAGGTCTTGAGAACAGTATGATCAATACGAATTGTTGGCGAACAGGTGGGCCCGTAGACGCAGTGGCTGCACAAAATGGCACGAGAGCGAGTATCGCAAAATTGTGATGGTATAGAAGGAAATATATGAATAGTAATGATATTCCCTGAAAGTGGACAAATAACGGTGGTATAGAAAAAATTAACCCTTTAAAATGAGGCTCAAGGATTGATGCAAATGGGAACATTTGGAGAGAGATACCCACTTAGCACAAAATAGCAGATACTATCCAATTTTTACAATTAGATTTTTATTAAAATGTTTTTCAACAACACATTAAAAAATTAGCTTTTCATGTCTTCACTACTTTTAACTTCATTAAAACCATCCCAAAGATGAAATGTTCTTCTTTTCCTTATTATCCCAACAATAACATTCTCCCTCCAATTGGGATAAGTTTTTTATTTGCGCCTAAATAAGGGGTAAATTATTAACTGCGTAAATCTGTGGGCAGAATACTAAATCTAGGTCTGGTCCGATCGATATCTAAACCCATTAACTTATAGACACAAAATTAAATATAAACTCATGTTCATTAGGTCAGGTACACGTGGGTATCTGCTGCTCGTAAAACTAACACCACTAGTTTTGCACTCATGTGTTTTCTTTCCTGGCGTCCCATTTTTCTTGGTTCCAGACGAACCCTTGGCACAGTCTTGTTTTTAAAAAAAGGTACTCTCTATCTAGAAATATAATAATCTTTATTTTGATCACATGTATTAAAAATATGTAAAAAAGACTATAATTTTCTTTTCGGGTAGGTAAATGTGGTCAAAAATAGTTTATTGGAGTAATGAATAATAAAATCTAAAAATATTACATGTTCTTTTTAAGTAAAAAATGATATTTTATAAGTACTAAACTGAACTTAAAAATGCTACACCCTACATTTCACGATGCACATCATTTGGCTTTTTTGACTAGTTTTATGAAAAATATACTAACAATTATAACATCAAATTATTTTTATTAAAGCAACCATTAAATATGTTTTAATAGTATATATTTATTTGATATTATTATTTTTAATATATTTTTATTTAAATTTTGTCAAATCGAAGAGGTCTGACTTCAAACGTGAAATGAGTAGTATATTTTAGGCGAGTTAGCGCAAGAGCCTCTCAGCTAATTCTTCAGCTAGACGAGTGGAAAAGGCCCATGTTCTTCCTCCTCACGCAGCCGCCATAGATGGACGGTCTTCCTCCATCTTCGCGCGAATATGTCGTCGCCGCGCCACCTCACCCACCGCGGTCTCTGTCTCGCTCGCTCTCGCTGCCTGCCCTATTGGCCAACCACTCCCGCCTCCATTTAATTTCTTCTCTATCTATCCAATGGCGACGAGTCAAACCCACAACTGTCAACCGCTGTTGCTCGATTCCCCATCCCCGGGCGCCGCCTCCTCCTCCTCCTCTCGCGGCGGCGAATGGCCCAGCCTCGCCAAGGATCGCAGCGCCGAGCAGAAGGTATGGTTGCTCCGTCTTCAAGCTCACAGGCTGTTCGACGAATTTGCTCACGAGGGCGAGCACGCGCGCCACGCGCGCTCTGGTTTGGCGAATTGCAGAAGGGCGAGACTGGCGCGAGGACGGATCCGACGACGAGGACGGGATTCTGTCGGCGTTCGTGTGCCCGATCACCACGCAAGTGATGCGGGACCCCGTTGTCCTCGAGACGGGCCACGCCTTCGAGCGGGAGGCGATCGCGAGGTGGTTCTCGGAGTGCGTCGCGCTCGGCAGGAGGCCGCGCTGCCCGATCACGATGGCGGAGGTCTACAGCGCGGAGCTGAAGCCCGTCATGGCGCTGCGGATGGCCATCGAGGAGTGGACTGACAGGCGGGAGAGGGCGGAGCTCCGCAAGGCCTGCCAGTGGCTGACCAAGGCAGCCTCGGAGAAAGAAGCTCTGCATGGATTGGACCTCGTGATGCGTGGCTGGAACGAAGCGAGGGTAGGTAAGCACGTTGTGCGCCGCCACGGCATGATACCGATGGTGGCTGCAATGCTGAGAAGCAACAGTGCAAGAGTGCGCCTCACTGCTTTACAAGCTCTCCATGAGTTTGCAACGGAAGGCGACGAATACAGAGTAAGTGGAAGTGGGCGATGGATTGGAATTTTATGTCTTTCTACTTCGGAAACTCATGTTCTTGTTCTATTACCAGGAATCTATATCCAAGGGGGACACCATTCGCACGATTATCAAGTTCATTGATTTCGAGGATTGCCAGGAGAGGGAGTTGGCTATGTCTGTGCTGTGTGAGCTTTCAAAATCTGAAATGGTATGCGAAAAGATAAGCGAATTCAACGGAGTGATGCTTATCTTGGGCAAAGTGGCGTGTAGCAAAGAAAGCAACCCTGCATTAGCCGAGGAGGCTGAGAAGACGCTTGAGAACCTGGAGAAATGTGAGAAAAATGTCCTGCAAATGGCTGAAAATGGGAGACTGGAACCTCTGCTAAACCTGCTTATTGAAGGTGCTATCTCCAGTCTGTTGATTATTCATTTATGATTCTCCAAACATCTTAAAGTATCTGCTTATTCGTTCTTTAGGTTATTCTTTTGACTAATTCATGATAAGTTTGCATTTGATATCTTTTGCACTATGCTGAAGTTACTTCTGCTTTTGCTCAAGTATCACCATATTTTTTTTAAAGAAAAGAAAAACAATACCACAGTGTTCTTATTTCTGTTTTAGTGGTGTTACTAGGTTCTTACTACGTCATACATACTCACTGCACTTTGAAACTCATCAGGTTCTCCAGAAAAGCAGCTGCTGATAGCATCAGCTCTAGAAAAGATTGTTCTGTCTAACGACTTGAAGATCTTGGTAGCCCAAAAGGTGGGTTTACTATTTGCTGGTGTTGTTGAAAATGGTAGCTTGCATGCAAAAGAAGTGGCTTTCAAGGTGCTAGATCATATATCCACCAATGCAGAGAGTGCTAAAGTTCTTATAGAGGATGGCATCCTTCTGCCGCTTTTCCGAGTTCTCTCTGTCGATAGTGTCAAATTCCTTCCACCAAGACTGCAGGAGGCTGCCGCAGCGGTTCTATGTAATCTGGTAGCTTGCGGTATTGACTTTGGGACAGTTCCACTGGATGGTCATCGTACTCTGGTTTCTGAAGACATTGTTCACAGTTTACTTCATTTGATTAGTAACACCTCACCCCCAATACAGTGCAAACTTCTTGAAATATTTGTCATGCTAAGTAGCTCTACAACAACAGTTCTGTCAATTGTCTCAGCTATAAGATCTTCTGGTGCTATCACAAACTTGGCACAATTTGTTGAGAGCGATCATCAGGAGAGCCGTGTTGCTTCCATAAAACTGCTATGCAACATTTCATTTCACATGGACCATGAGATTGCACAAGTGCTCCGAACTAGTCCCACACTGCTTGGATGCTTAGTTAGGATTATCATTCTAAATGATACAAATGGATATGAGCAGGATGCTGCAGTTCAGATTATGGCAAACCTTCCTAAAAGGGACAGACGTCTTACAATGGAGCTCATGGAGCAAGGAGCTTTCAAATATATTGCTCGCAAGGTGTTAAGCATCTGTCGAAAAGAGGCTGTCGACAGCATATTTGATAACACAATGCTTGAAGGCCTTGTGAAAGTTCTAGCAAGGATAACATATATTTTACGGGAGGAACCACGATGTGTTGCCCTTGCTCGTGAATACAATCTAGGTTCATTGTTTACCAGCTTGCTTCGGTTGAATGGGTTGGATGGTGTACAGCTGCTCTCTGCAAAGGCATTACTGAATCTCTCAGTAGAATCAAGATACCTGACAGGCACACCAAGTTTTGATGAGCATGAACAGAAGTCTGTGCTTGCCTGGTTTGGTAAGAAACCACCAGGTATTCAACTCTGTCCTGTTCATTCAGGAATTTGCTCGATTCGGGACAACTTTTGTATCCTGGAAGGGAAGGCAGTGGAGCGATTGGTTGCTTGTTTGAGCCATCACAACAAGAAGGTTTCTGAAGCCTCCTTGGCTGCACTCTGCACCCTACTTGCTGATGGAGTTGAGATCGCCGAAGGTGTTTTGGTGCTCTACAGGGCCAATGCAATTGAGCCAATTTTTGGAATCTTGAAGGGAAACCCAGCAGGCAGCCTTCAGCAGAGGGTGACATGGGCTGTCGAGAGGATTTTGCGGGCAGAGGAGATCGCGAAAGCAGCTTCAGGTGACCGTGGCTTGAGTTCTGCTCTTGTTCACGCTTTCCAGCATGGGGATTCAAGAACACGGCGTATTGCGGAGGCAGCGTTGAAGCACATCGACAAGCTGCCAACTTTCTCCCAGATCATTGATAAACGTCCCTCGAGACGAGGCTCGTCAATTGGAAGCATGGAACGCTACTTCAGGTCCGATCGCTAGGCTATGAAATTGTGAAGTAACACAAGTTGTCTGAAATGATTTTCTTGCCATCATAAGTTAATTTTATTGATTCACTAACTTTATGAATTAGGAGCTTCAGTCTTTTTTTGCAGGAAAAATTATAAGCAGATAGACATTGATTTGGTCTTGACCATGTATATACTAGTTTTCTCTACTTGTAATTTTGGCACTTCATAAGAGTAAGACTCTCTATGGCACAGTTTTAGATTTAAAGTTTCTTAGAGCTAGTAAAACCTAGCTACAAGAAATTTTGGATTTAAATATGTAAATGGATTGAAAGTATTTGGTTAAGTAATATATATTTTGTTTTAGACTAAAAATAAAATTTTAAAACACTATATTTTATTATACAAACTCTAAATTTAGCATATATCTTGAAACTAGAGTTGTGTCAAATAAAGCACAATAGTGAAGGTGAATCTTCTCACAATCCAGAAGTATGGTCCAAACAACGTCACCATCCTGCAAAGAAGCAAATAAGCTAAAATAATACCTCAATTCGGATCTACATGGCCATGTTGAATAAGGAACTACAAAAATCAACCTAAATCCTGACAATCCACTTCCAAACATGTTAGATTCATAATCCAATTCCATGAAAAATCTGGAATCACACCTCCACTTCAAATACATGGTTCCACACTTCCACAAGTAAAACTTCAATAACCAATGATACATTATTCTTTTTTGCGAGGGAAAAGGGAAATATATATTACTTAGAATCAATGACCTCACGGAGCAGCAGTGAGATAAGAGTACAGTTATTTCCATTAATTCTGCTTATGACTAGTTTTATTTTGATTCCGATGAACTTTCTTTAGAACTATTTCCCTATTTCCAGCTATGAGATTCTTGACCACCTTGACAATAAAAGCCAGCCAAGGTCGATCAATCACTTTCGACTATAAAAGCTGCACTATTGATAGACAATCTGTCTCCTCCGCGATCGGCAACAGCGTCCATTGGACGGCCAAAGAAATTCCTTCCATTCCATTGCATTAATTTTGATTCCAAAACCTCAGAGCAGTGCAGCAATGGTTGGCAAGTTGAGAAGATAACCTGAAGGCCAGTGCAGTCTCTCAAGATCATACCAAATTACCAATCAATTCCCGGCCCTGTTCAGCTTCAAAACAGCCATCAATTTTGAGCTTACTCCCTCCTATATACTGGCCAAATACAGCTCCAACCTGTTCGCGCTTCGGATAGAAAACCTGGCATTCTCCTATGGATGGCAGGACAAAAAAATCCTCATGCTCTCTTGAAGATGTTCAGATCTTCTACAAAGCATGGATATGGCTAAAATCCACTTATCCTTATCAGATACCGAATATATCTAGATATGTATCCAGGGCATATCCTCTATTTTTGCAATATTTAAAAAATAAAATAAATCAGATACTTTCCGATACTTTAGCAATGTGGGATGTTGAGAGATAGCCGTGATGATGATCTTGATGGTGGTGTTTATTTTCTTTAGCAAACTCAACTTTATTCGGATGAACCACTCACCCTTAATTTTTTATATTTTTATAATTAACAAAATTAATTATAACAGTTTGTTTTATCTCTAATCCCTAAATTTAATTGACATGCATGTACCGAATAACTCGCACTCCTTAATCTCTAGTCGACTGTGTACTCTCAGTAATATTTGGTTACCTAATATCTCTTGGTAGGATGGGGTCATCTAATCCAATCAGTTATGTGAGATCATGTGTATGATCATTGATATATGATAAATAAATTGGTTTGATGTTGAATAAATTAGTTTTGATTGGTTTGAGTGATCGGACACTTTGGTCGAGTTGTCGAGCACTCTTGTTGGACACTCAGCACTTTGCACACGAGAAAAATTAGCACTCGAGAATTCAGCCCTCGGGAGAATTCAGCACCCGAGAAAATTCAGCACTCGGGATTTTGGATCACTCGGGTTTTTAATGTTTGAGTCGGATCATATGCTTTAAATTATTTATTCAATAAATACACTTTGTTTATGATTGAATGGATCAAGTTGGAAAGAACTTGTGCTCAAAAAAGGGTTTCTTGTTTTGTTCATGTGCAGGCATTGCTTGAGGGCGAGTCATAGTCGATGACATGATCGAAGCTAGGCTTGAAGAGGAGCCGAGGTTTAGAACGTTCAAGGATGTCATGCGGGACGCTCAGGCTATAGGATGCTTCACGTGAAGATGAAGTTTCCATATGGCACACATGGGATGTGTGCGAATATAGAAAGAGAGGTTTTCGTATGACGTACGCAGGATGTGTGTGAATATAGAAAGATAGGTTTCCATATGGTGTACACAGTATGTGTGCGAATATGGAAATGAGGCAAATTCAGAAGTAGTTAGGATTTGAGGATTTATAAGAAATATGGATTCCTAAGTGGATTAGGATTCCAAAAGTTATTAATTTTATGGCTCTTAGTGGCAGCCATGAGGGGTATATAAATAGGCTAGAGGGGAGAGCAAAAAGTGAATGTGCAGGAAGAGATCGATCAAGAGAAAAATTACGGTTTAGTCTTTTGCTCTTTCATTAGGGTTTTGAACGTGGATTTGGTGAGGGGTGCTTTGGATACACCTTATAAACACTCTTATACAATAAAAAATTATCTTTAAGTATCAAGGAGTGTTGTATCATGTTCTTTCTTCTTAATGTTCATCGGTTTGTACCGTTTTGGCTTATTCTGTGATTTTGCTTTTAATTATGATTTAATTCAAATTGATTAATCCAAAACCTTGATAGGACATTAAGAGAGAGGTCTGAAAATTTTCATTAGTTAATTCCTCGTATTTTAGGAGTAATTAAGGTTTTAGTTTTTGGATCGGATCTGCTCTATTTTTACATTATAGCAATTCCTAAGGATCATAACTTTTGATTGGGAACTTGGATTAGAGTGAAACTAGTCGTAAATGATTCGTATTAAAGTTTAGTTTCTTGTGTTAAAATTTCAGATCAATCCGAGTTACGGATCAAAAGTTAGGCACATTTTATCGTTGCTCTGTCAGGCTGTTTTCGGTCATCGGGAAATTTCAGAACTTGTCAGGAAAACTAGTTAGGAAATTTCAGACTTGTCGAGAATTTTTAGATTGATCAGGAATTAGTTTTCTGATTTTGTTTTAGTTGTTAAGTTTGGGGTTCTGTAACCATTCAAGCCCCCTCTGATTGCCATGGTTAATGTGTTTTGATCTTACAAATTGTTTGGTTGAAAGGCAAGGGTGGATGTGATAACCATATAGAGAACCACAAGCACTCATCCATAGAGGGTAAGATGAAGAACCACAACTACAAGAAGATGGTACATCGAGTCATTGTCGTCCTCTATCAAGTTGATATGAGTAATGTTGACTCAATGAGCGATGGAAGTGAATATGAAGGTAAAGGCAAAAAGAATGATCTCACTGGAATATATCTTATGGCACATGATTTGGTAGGCTTCAGCGACGATGAACTCTACAACGATGAAAATAAGGTAAAATCTACTTATGATGATTTAGCTCATGTTGTTGTTTGTCTTGATAACAAATTGAGAAAATACAATAAGAAAGCTAAGAAATATGAATTTGTTGTTGAATCACTCAATTCTAAATTTGATAAGTTTAAGTCTTTTATTCTTGATGATGATTCATGTAAATCATGTGATGCTTTACAAGTAATTTGGTTGAAGGGGAAGAGTGGATGTGATAACCATATAGAGAAACATTTCTTTAATACGATGGATGGAGAAATTCAGAAAAATTTGTAAGATAAGTTCATCTAATATTAGATGAGATGATACGCTTAATTTTTTTATTTATGAATATTTAAATGAATGTTTCTCTCAAAGCAATTTATTCATTATAATTTAATTTACAAAACAAGATCTCATATAATTATATTTAAAATAAATAAATAAATAAATAAATATATATATATATATATGATAAGTGGGTCCCACTAAATTTAAGCTTATCCCATAAAAATTATATACATCCAATTAAACAAAAAATTGTCTTATCCATCCACCAAACCAAACACTTAATATGTATCACCCAATCTCTTAATCCATAGATGACCATATCTCATCCATACTAGCAGCCAAACTAAACACTAACCCTGGCTTCCATCAGTGCACACCACTATTCTCGTTGGCACACCACCAGTGTTGCTCACGCACCCACATCGACTTTCTTGACCCCTAGCCACCCACTCCATGGTTGCCAGCTTGCCGCTTGTCTCGTCCGACATGTATTATGATTTTACTACTTCAACTCTAATGAGAGCAATTGTGTTATGATTTTACTGCTTCAACTATGATGAGAGCAAATGTGTGCCTTGAGTCCTTTAGATGCAAATGCTGAAGAGTGGCCATGCATGACACTATCAGGTCTTTGGGTATTAGGGAACCAGAGAAGCCATGGCACTAGAGAAGAGACCAACACAATGCAAGACAATACGCTATTCAGGTTTATAATTGTAACGCCCGCCTCATACAGACTTCGTTGTACCGAGACGAGTCATCACGATCCAAAAGCATCAAAGGTGATATTTATTCCAGTTCAACAGTAATACATCATATGTCTATGCATTACAACATTTAAATATTACAAAAGCTACTAATGAGGTAAGTTTAGCAGAAGCAAAGTATTACTCTCAAATTAAACTGGCAACTTCTTCTTGGGGACTAGGCTCGAAACCCCACTCTTCATTAATATCTTCGTCTTCAGCACAAAGTTGAGTATAAAAGTACTCAGCAAGTCTTAGGAATAGAGTATAGATAAATTGTTCCAAGGGCGGCTAGGTTTATTGGGCACACATGCAATTGAACACATCTATGTGTGTATTTCCCTTGATAGGAGATTCCAACCTCTATCCTTCCCACAAATAACTTTCTGAATCAATAAATATGAGTAGAACCTAGAGTTCTTCCAGTCCGAAATTACTTTCCAATAATTCCTCAAAAACATCCACCATCTTATCACAACTCATTTTAACTTCAAGACAAGCCTACTACTCAGGTAGCTTTTATTTCATTAACTTCATCAATCTTATCCTAAACTAGATTTTATCTCTCAACCTAGGATTTGATCTCACACCTCTCACTAAGGAGCCAATTGACTTGACTCCCCGACCTACACAACCTCGTTCCCAACCACTCAGGCTAGCCGTATAACACAAAGGCTTACTTTGGTAATGTTTTCCATCACACAACAGTTTTTGTGTTCGCAAAACCAAATCCAAGACTACGCAAGGGCAACCATCAAGTTACGCGCCAAAATAGTGGGCATGGCTGTTCGAATAGATTATATTTTAGCTGAAGATGTACACTTTACTCCTACTACACATGAAGTAGAGGGGGTTCACTATAAGGCTTTTCCAAAACTGACTTATGATAACACACTGCTATCTAAACAAGTCCTCGACCAAAGAATAGGAAACCGAGACTCCTACCCCGTGAAATCCCACGGGTGCTTCAAAACCCCTCACTCCCTTATCACAATCACATAATCACATTGCCTTCTTAGGACTTTACAAAAACCTCAGTGATTCCATGTTTATCAAAAGTCAAGCCATCTTAAGCCTTCTAAGCACTTGTCTAGGGGCTATTGGTGAAGTTTTTGGTCACACGCGTGGCCTGAGAGATCTGCTTAACTCTAGTGCAGGTCCTAAATCTGCGGTTCGTGGCGTGCCAATCAGTT
>KE372775.1:89405-106699 GCA_000418225.1 Zizania latifolia | reverse complement strand
CGACGCTCGTACTCCTCCTTCCTTACAGCGTACTGTGCGTTTGTTTCGCTAGGAGAGAACCAACATCCATCAAAGACCGGGTTCTCAGTATTCACCCACTCAACGAAGCCGTACCTCTTTCTGTCTGATTTCATTCGGACGTTCAGGTACCACAACTCCTCAACGTTGGGGAAAAGAAAGTAGCTCCTTCCACGAATGTCATGTCGTTTTGCTGTCTCTAGTTGGCATCGATCTATGCAATGGCACAAAGGCCGATCAGTCCACGGAGCGATGAGACAAGCAAAAGGATCTCTCCTTCAGTCCAGATGTTTGGTCTCCCTGAGATTAGTAGAGGAGGAAGCCATCTAGCTACACATAATAAGACATAGTTAAAATGTTTTAGTAAAATACATCGCATCATAATGTAGAAGTAGAAGAAGAAACAATACGTATAAGTAGGGATACTACCAAGTGCATAATCACAATAGCAAGTGCATAATGACATAGTATGACATACAATAATAAACAGTTCAGTACAAATCTGTCGTCCCCATGATAATAACCGCACGTTGTACTAAGCACCACACCTACCCCGAGTGCGTCTCGATCGCTGGTCCGAGAAGGTAAACCTATCTGGCAAACAGCGCACCCTAGGTGGCCTGGCGGGCTGGTCCTCCGGCTGTATCGGTGGTGGGGCTCCCTGAAGCTGCGAAGGCCCGAACACCTCAGCGGTGCCACGCTCCCAGGCATTGTAACTTGCTGAGTCATGCTGGCTATTGGTACTAGAGTCTACCAGTCCAGATAGACTATGATACGCGGGATCCATGCCAGCTCGCTAGTAGTGATACGGATACGGCGCTGTACAAATAATAAGTTATTAGTGACATATGGTAGATTACAATGAAAATCAGTGTAAGACTGTATATTACTCATTAGGTGTCGCATGTGCTCCATATCCCAACGGCGGTGGTGCGGCATGTCCCGATGGGCCCGCTGCCAATGATGGGCCCACCACCGACGATTGGCCTAGACCGTAGAAGTATTGGTGCGGCGGATACCAAACCTACGATGGCTGCATCGGAGGGGGAGATAGCATCGGAGGGACTGGCTGTGGACGAGGTGGCTGAGGGACAGCAGCACAAGGAGGTGGCCATGCAGACGTGAGGCTGATAGAAGTGTCGAGCTCATCGAGAGCCGATCACACTGCCAACCAGTCTAGCGGATTGTGCACCATGCCAACCTCACTAACCCACCGCTGAACAATCCCATCGATATAGTTCCGTGCATTTCACACGTGATCGGACTGCAAATGAACAAGTCAAATAGCCACGTAGTATTAATTATCAGAGATTAAACAATTCATATACTTAATGACTCATACTAGGCAGCGGCCATTTGAGAAGGATATCCGTGCGTCACACCAAGAGCAGGTGGAGGACCAGTGCCCCGTCCTCTGACGAGACGAACCTAGTGCGAATAGAGTACCATTGGATGTAGTCATGGTATGTCATAGGGTCATACTCGTCGTCCTCCTCGTCTAGGTCCTCCAACCCACCCTCCCACTGTTCGACCCATGGCTACATCCTAACCTCCCATAGGATGCCACCAGTGACTCCCTTCCACGTGTTCCTACAGTAAACAAGTATAAATTATGGTTTATAATGGTAGATAACACCAGAACGTGATAACTAGTTCGTATGTACGTGTACAGGAGCTCACCGGTGCATCTGGGTAGGCAACTGGGCCTATATAGGACACAGGAAGTACTGCGCTCACCCAAACTATCGACAAACATGGTGGACAGCATATCCCTCGATCATGACGTCGAATACGAGGTATCTATGCGTCCTCCAATACGCCGCGTCCCGCGTGTACAAGGCGGAGAGCCCGTAAGGCACGCGCCTGATGACATCGCCTGGCAGGTAAGGTCTCTAACAAAAGTCGTGTGCCCGAATATTGTCAATCTATGCCATGTAGTTAGGGTAGGAGAGGTGGATCTGAGAGTGGGCCCAAGATTGTTGCAAAAGAGGAAATGTCAATACGAAATTAATTTTGGTGAATGATTAAGTACAAAAAATACTGACCCGTTGTCGACACCAAAGTGTGCCCATTGTCGGTCGGTCGATGTCCTCGTCTGGCAGCCCCCTGTGTATGGTGCCATGTCAACCTAGGGCCAACCAATCTGCACCCTCTCGTATGACCAAATCTGTATCAACAGTGGACACCTAGTAATCGACGCGCCGTTTGTCCGTCGTCGACATCCATCGCAAAGAGCATGGTATGTGGCGCAAAGGACGGTAGATCCCCATGAGTACTGTGGCACGGCGTCGTCCGTCGAATTGGCAATGGCTCAAGCAAACTGCACCAGATGCTTGTCGACGTTGTCACCGTGAGTGCTGGTGAACATCACCTAGCCAAAAAGCCAAAGAAGATAAGCCTCCAGGTGGTGGCTAACGGTGTAATCGTCAGCATTGGGGGCTAGGTGCTCCGCCTAACAAAGGGAAAACATTAGTATACTGCAAGGATAAGTTAATGTTCAATGTTATTGTCATGTTAAAATGACATACCTAGTACTGATGCAACCAACTTTGCGTCGGCCCGTGTGTGGATGTGAACTCCTAGACTGCTTCGCCGTCAGGCAGGATGGGATGGATGCCCACGAAGCGCACGAGTAGGTCAACGCGCCACTCTAGCTCCACATCGTCGGACACAACTATTGCTCCTACTAGTGGAAGTCCTAACAGGTGAGACACATCCTCCAGCGTAAAGGTCACCTCCCCAAAGGCAGATGGAATGTGTGTGTCTCTGGCCTCCACCTGTTGACCCACGCCATGATAAGGGCTTGGTCGAATGGAAACCTGGTTGCTGCTCCCTTGACCAATCTAGCCAGAAGGAGTAAGCTAGCACCACGCAACCTGCATCGAAGAAAATATTAGTCACGTGATGAAATGAAAATTAAACATGAACTCTAATTATGCTTGCTTAACTAACCTGCCAACCCATCGGGGATGGATGCTCCAGAGATGCTACGGTGGCCAGACTCTAAGCGGCATGAGATCTGCCTGGTTCTCCTCATCGGTTGATGTGAGTGCTGGTGCCCGGTGGTGCCCATCGATCGTGAGGGAGAGAAGCTCATAAGGGAAGTCATCATTACCCACCATCTGCAGGTTATAAAACAGACAAAGCTCGTTAGTGATGAAGATACAACCTATGACATAATAGTAAAGTAACTGACGTACGTACATCTTGAGGACTATGTACAGTGTGTGCTGTGCGGTGATTTGTATGTCATGTGGGCCCTCGCCTACTTGTGCTGGCTCCTATGCAATTCTTGTACGAGTGTCTGGCCATGTTGCACAAAGAGCATGTCTTCTTTCATCTGCCTACATCGGATTCATTCATGTCATTCTAAATGCGCTGTGTCTTTCTTTTTCCCACCTTTCAGTTCACACGTTAGAAATCTAGTACCCAACGACGTGCGCCATCTGGCGGAGATGTGAATGAGTTGATAACCCCATACCTTCGGAGTTCACTGCTCCAAGTCCGAAGGACCTTCTCCTTTGTGAAATATTCAGACAAGTACACTCCAGCGGTCATATCAAATATGGCACACGTCGCCATGACATGGCTACATGGCTTATGGTAGAGAGATGATTTATTGTAGGTACATCGATAAGTGGCAATAATAGTGCACTCATAAACAATAACATCTCGATTTGTTCCTCTCTGACCTTTGTCTCGACACGTTACCTCGAAATAGATTTCCTGGGAACTTGTTTTGATAGCACGATGCTGGGTTGCCTTCTTACTCTTCTCTATGAAATACTCCGTAATCTTTCTGCAATACAAAAGGTGCTCGTCCCTATGCACCACCAAAGCAGCGGTATGCCGGTCTAGGAAGTATCAGGTGGTTTGACGGATTATGCCCCCCATAATACCAACCAAAGGCAAGCATCACATACCTCGTATCACCAAATTGTATACCCCGACAAGGTTAGTGGTCATGATGCCATACCTTGCGCCGCGAGTGTTATGCAGTAGAGACCAATGCTCTCTATTCTCGAATTTAATCCAATCCGAGAAACAATGAACTTTCATCCTCTATCATTTACAGATTGTCTGTTGATCATTAGTGGGCAGAGAACAAATTGACTTTGGCTCTAGCTCTAGATCACTTCCAAATTGCTTCTTGGCGGCCTTATCTTGCTTGTATTTTGATGTCAGCTCATCAAGTTTCCTCCATAAGGCCTTAAACTTTCTCTCTTGGTTTTAACTACACAGTCTCTTGAACAAATTAGTCAATTCTTTATTCTTCTCGAAGTGACAGAAGAAATTTACACCTAAATGGCGCATACACCATCGAGACTGAATGTCCTTCCAAGGATATTGCTCCTCTAAATCATACTTTATATGTTAGACTACCTTGATTAGTCTTACATGTCGGTCATGCAACACATAAACATTTAGGTGCCGTAAGAACCACAACCAACTTTCATAGTTCTTACTTTCCATGAAGGCAAAGGCAATTGGCACAACCTTGTTGTTGCCGTCAACACCAATAGCGGTCAATATCTGACCTCTGTACTTCCCGGTTAGGAATGTACCATCCACACAAAGAATGAGATAACAATACTGGAAAGCCTAGATACAAGCACCGAGTATAAAGAAAGCTCGACGTAGAATCTTAGCACCCTCTGGAATACTGCATCCTTCTCTTTGAAAGAGTGGTTTGTGCCAGGGTTGTGCCTCTTTACCACGTCTAGACAAAGAGACAGGTTATGATATGAGTCCTCAAATGTGCCGAAACTTATTTAGATTGTCTTCTATTTAGCTCTCCATGCCTTAGAATAGTTGATTGTGTACTGAAACCTTCTCTCTATAGCAAGTATTAAGGCCCGGGACTCATAACTGAGATTCTCAACAATCTCAGAATACATCACCCCATCAATGTAGTTGGCACTTATATTCCTATACTTGGTTACAGCTGTATCGACCACGCAGGTATGGTCGACAACAATTGAGCATACCTAATAAATTCCCCACTTCGGTTGATGTGCGCAGACTCTCAATGGGCAATTATCCCTCTCGCACACAATGTCATACATTGTGCGGTTTGACTTCTTGACTCGAAATGACCACTAGAGTGACAATGCCCAAGCTTTCATAGCATCTTGAACTGTTTCTTGCGTAGGATACACCACATCCTTCTGGACCTCGTTCTGTCCATACTCCCAATGAGTGTCGTAGCCCTCGTTAATAGCAAGAGCGCCAAAATCTCGTGCTCCGCTCGTTGGGAATCACAGTGTCTTCATCTTCGTTGTCATTGTTGACATCTCCTGCTTTGTCTTTTTCATCTGAGTTATCATTGGCACCCTGCTCGACTGCTTCCTCAAAGTCTTGGTCCTTTCTCTCTAGAAAGTTAGGTATGTCCTCTCCTTTATCAGCTTGCCTTTCAGCAATCCTAGGTGTCATAGACTAGGGAGCATCCCCAAAATGTGGCACTACATCCGTCTCGGGGATCACCTCCTAGACTTGGCTACTCTGGCCGATCTCAAATTGTACTCTAGACTTAGTAACTTGATCAGGTGTTGGGTCTGGAGTAGGAAAGGCACGAGGAGTAAAATAGATAAGCAAAATCCATTCTCAACCTTGCTCTAGCGCCTTTCTGACATACCCTCTCCACATGGCGGTCGAGGTAACAGGAACTATCTCCTAAAAATACCCTTCAGCCGTACGGCTGCATCGGGTATACAAATACAACTCCCACTACTCTCTATCCAATCGAAAAATATGATACAGCCATCGCTTAACACTCTCGATGCTACGCTCTACCACCCGACTTAAACTATTTTCGGTACATTGAAAACTACTAAGGTCAGCACTATCATGACTAATAAGTACTTGTCCATCTCCATAGTAAATCCTCAATGACGTTCGATCTGACATACCTGTAAACATTAAGTTTACACCAACAGAGCTAAATTAAGCAGCAAACAATATCACAAACATAACTACGTGTCTAGGGTGACAGTACGGTTCCACTTATTTAGCAATAGGCGAATTAACTAAACAGAACTACATTTAATTGTACATATTGTATAAAAACAACGCAAAATATAAATAACATAGAATGCAAATGAAATATTACATAAATTTACATCATTAAATTACTACGTGCACAAAGGCTATGTCCGAAGTACCAAAAACATTTTATAGCAATGTGTACTGCAAATGTAAATTACGTTCAAAATATCGCTACATTAAGTCTAAACTACAAAAATTATCTAACAGAGTAAGATATGTTGAAATACCTAGAACAGCAGTGGATGCAGTCACGGTCGGGTCTTACGTCAGCAGGCTAGCACGCGCAAGAAAGCTACACAGAATAAGGTATATTAAAGTACCCCTTAATAATCTCTAAACTATGTTTAAAATACCCCTTAAGTATCTCTAAAGTATGTTTAAAGTACCTCTAAATTATCTCTAAAGTACCCCTAAATTAGCTCTAAAGTATGTTTAAAGTACTTATAAATTATCTCTAAAGTACCACTAAATTATGTCTAAACGATGTTTAAAGTACCACTAAATTATCTCTAAAGTACCCATAAATTATCTCTAAAGTATGTTCAAAGTACCTCTAAATTATCTCTAAAGTACCCTTAAATTATCTGTAAAGTATGTTTAAAGTACCTCTAAATTATCTCTAAAGTACCCCTTCATTATCTCTAAACTATGTTTAAATTACCTCTAAATTATCTTTAAAATACCCCTAAATTATGTCTAAGATATGTTTAAAGTATCTCTAAATTATGTCTAAATTACCTATAAATTATCTCTAAACTATGTTTAAATTACTCTAAAAGTACCACCAAAATATTCCTAAAGTACTAAACTACCCCTAAAATACTACTAAACTAGTCCTAAATTACCCTAAAATACTAATAAACTACTCCTAAATTACCCCTAAAATACTACTAAACTACTCCTAAATTACTCATAATCTACTCGTAAATTACTCTTAATCTACTACTAAACTACCATAAACTAACTATCCTAACTAGAACGACCTAAGGAAGAGAAGAGGGGAGGAGATGCTAACATGGGAGCTCCAAGGCGAGGTGGCAAATGAGGGCGTGTGGCTGGGAAGAGGGCTTCGGCCCCCCTTATATAGGCGCTAGTCGGCAGACTATCTGCCAATCTAGGCCCCTCCTAAATAACTTTATTGATACAACAGTGGCTCCACTCCACAGGTAGACTTGACTGGGTCTGGCTCAAAAGGCATCACCTTCATCTTCGCTGACGAACTCCTCTGGTGGTAGGGGAATGCAAGGGTTAGTATTTTCAATACTCGGCAAGCCATCCAAGCAGGACAGTTAAAATGCACAGGGGATACAAATGATGGCAAAATAGGGTTTGTTTGCATAAAAACAACATTAAAGAGAGATAAATTTTAAAGAGTAGTTCTTATTAAGTTGGAACCTTAAAAGCAGTATTAATCAATTCACTGAATAACTCTTACCTAGAGTCATCAGGCCCAAAAACCTAACCAAACCACTCTAAACCAGAGCTAACCAGGTTGAACAGAAAGTAAAATCAGGTTAATTAAGTAACAGTGGGACTAATCACGAATGATCTTGCATTGCCGCCCTTAACCGTGGGCACGGCTATTCGAATAATTTTACTCTGATCAGAGGTGCACAACTTTACCCACAAGACATAGCTCTACAACATGTCACCATGTGCCTCAATACCACCATGGTACCTTAGAAAAGAGCTGTGATATGACCATTCACCTAGATCCTCCAAGCTTCACACCCCAGGTTCCCATCACAGTAGATATTCCCCCGGCGCTCCTTATCCGTATAGCAAAGACTTCAACTAGTACAGGGCTATCGATCGTCTCGATGCTCCACCCGGGATCTCTAGGCTTCCGATCAAACCATTACCCATGCTGGCTTGTGGTAAGTGTGAGTTTACAGTGCAAAAGCGGCCCATGAATCGGTCCTTAAAGTGTCATGAGTACGACTAGCAGAACTACCGACCTTATACTCACAACCCACATTAATCAAGTTTTAGTGACATTTAATTCATAAATCATAGTAATGATATAAGCCAATATTAACAGGTAAGTGGTATTTATCAGCATGATGAATGTGATACTAGTTTCTAAGCAGGGCTAAGCAATCCTAAGCATCCAGACAAATCATAGTAATGATTTATACTGGTCAAGTTAAATAATTCCTAGGTAAACAAGGAATGGATAAATAACAATAGGGGGGCAATACAAGCAGTGTTATATCCCAATCCCAGTGACATTCTAAAGTAAAATGTGATTTTGAAAGAATAGTAGCTTTGAAAGCATGGGTTCAACATGATCAAATGGAAGAGTTGAACAACTTGCCTTGCTGAACAGGGATGAAAATAGGCGCTTCCTCGACGTACACAGGCTCTTCCGGCATTTCAGAGACTAAACAACAGTACAAACAAACAATAATAAATTAAAATAGTATAGTAAAGCAAACATTCTATATGTGAACATATTTTTAATGGGTAGAGCTCTCTTTTAGAAAATTTCTACAATTTGAATGGTTCAATTCAGAGTTCGGATGAATTAGATATGAATTTTTGAAGTTTAAACACCATTCTGTTAATTTCTGAAAATAAATCGAATTATGACGCAATACTGAATTATTTTTCTAAAGGAAAATCAGAATTATGGCGTCAGCAGGGGGCGAACGCATGCACGTTTGGGCGGGGCCATGTGGCAGCAATGCCAACAGGGGTAGCAGACATGGCGCTGACGCGGTGGCCACGGCGGCGGCACGGGGACCGAGGGTCATCGGTGAACGGTGGCCTAGCGACTGGCGGCGAGGGCACCGGTAAGATCAGGAGAGCACGGGGGTCTCACCTGAACCGATGGCGGTGGATGGTGGTGACAGAAGATGACCGGCGGCAAGAGAGAAGCGGCAGGCCGCTCGGGTCGACGGTGGGGAAGGGGTTTCGGTGGCTGGCAGCAACGGCGGAGGGGTGGAGGGTGATCGACGGACAACGGCGATCATGATGGCAGGGTCAGCGGTGACCAACAGGCGACCGAGCGACGGTTAGCAGCGGCTGGAGGCGGCGGTGAGCGGCGGGGCAGCGGGCGCACGACGCGGGGGCGATCGGCGACGCTAGGGCGGTAGCTAGGGGTTCGAACCAAGAGCTAGGGGCGCGAGAGTTATATTGATAGCAGCAACTAGAGAGGTGGAGGTCGGTATGGCACCGGCGATGGCGGTGCAGTGGTTAGGGCTCGGGTGGGCAGCGTGGAGGCGGTTGCAGCGATAGGCTGGGCTCGAATACATGGGGGAAAAGGCCACAACGGTGTGGGGAGCACGAATCTAGACTCGAATTTGGCCCACGACGACGGCGGCGGTGGATTTTGCGGTGGGGTCAAGGCGGCTACATGGCGCGGGCACAGCGAGAGGTAGGAGACAGACCCGACAGGTGGGTCCCACCTGTCGATGGCCGAGCGAGGCGTGGGAGCGGCTGGGCCTATGGGGCACGCTGGGCCGGAGGCAGGGGCGCATGGGAATGGGCCAGCGGGAGTCGGCCAAAAACGGAGGAATTCAGATTTTTAAATAAAAATTGATTTTTAATTCTTTTTCTTTTAGAAAGGGCTGCAAAAATTCAGAAAAAAAATATTTTTAACTCGGAAAAATTCTAGAAAAATTCTTTGCATTTTTAGAGACTTTTGCAAAAAATTTCAGCAACAGTTTATTTGCAAAAAAATTATTTCTCAAATTCTAATACTCAAAAATCCTTTCTTTTTCTTTAGGAAAATTCCATTTTAACTTTCTTTTACTGAAAATTCTTTTTTCTTTTATTTTATTCACAAATTTTATTACTTTTATATTTTAAAAATTTTAGGCTATGACAAACCTACCATCTTAAACAGAATCTTGACCTCGGGATTCGGAAGCGCTTGGAAAAAGCTGTAGGTGGTTCGCTTTCAATTCATCTTCACGCTCTCAAGTAGCTTCTCCTCTAAATGATTGCTCCACTGAACCTTGCAAAACTTTACTACCTTGCTCTAGGTTCTTCTCTTGCTGACTTCCAAAATACGAACCGACTTTTTCACATACATCAAATCTTCTTGAAGTTCTATCTGCTCGATATCCACAACTTCAGAGGGAACAGGCAGACACTTCTTCAACTAGGACACATGGAACACATTGTGGATGTCTGCCATGGATGGGGGTAACTCCAACTCATAGGCGACTTCTCCCCTTCGACTTGTTATCCGGTATGGTCCCACAAAATTGTTGGGTTATGGGGAGGCTACGCTAGCGCTTAATTTCAAAAAATTACCCCGTAAGCCCAGGAACCATGCGTGTAATGGGATCATGGACCATTACCTTGAGCCTTGAGACGCGCTCGGGCAGCGGAAGTAGAGTCGACGAAGCGCGTCCTCGACCTGCTCCTCTTGGCTTCGTTTGTTCGTTGGCGATCCGGCGATGAAGACGACGTGATCCCACGATCCAGCGAACTCCATAGAAGAACGACGACGAGCACCACTATTAGAGTAGTGCCTCCACGGTATCCACATGTCCAGGGATAGGATTACCTCGTGCCGGCGTGCTAGCACCACTCACAAGATCCGGAGAGATCGATCACAACGCTTTGCAATCGAGGAGAGAAGAGAGGTGGCGGCTAGGGCTCTCAACCAGGAGTAATAGCGGCAATGGCAACAACAACCAGCAACCTTTTTGTGCTTGCCCCACCTCTCTTTATATAGTGCCCTGTCATGGGCCTTTCATCTGTATTAAAGCCCAATAGATCTAATCTGTTCACTTAGACCGAAACTTCTGGTTCTGACCGGAACTATCGAAAATAACCTTCTGTATCGAATTTTTTTCGACCCGAAACTTCTGGTCTAACCGAAACTTCTGGTTCGTCCAGGCAGGCTCGGAACTTTCGGTCCAACCGAAACTTCTAGCTCCTCCAGAAAACCGAAATTGGGGCTGGCCCAGAACTTTTGGTCTAACCGGAACTTTCGGATGTTCTAGAACCCAGAACTTCCGGCCCTCAGCTAGAACTTCCGGTTCCCCTAGAATTCTCTTGAGCATAATTCCATCAATCTCCCACTTGCACAAGAGCCAAATCTTGCAAGCTTTAAAATCCAATCCCCTTAAGCGTGCGACTCGATAGTTTCATATGCAAACGGCCGCTACCCAAAAACCTTTCCTGGATCGCCGATCAATAGCGGTACCTAGCTGCACATATTGACCCCCGAAAGCATATAAAGTCAAAATCATACTTTTTGAACCTTGATATACTCATGCACCAATCCCTTTACCACACGACATCAGTCAAGCTCAAGGCGAGATTCGTGCTTCCCTTGTTGATAGCTTGACACTTCACTCGATCAAGTAGTGGATTCAATCATGATCAACTCTTTGATCATAGTGGCATGGCCATGCACTTTTCCAATCCGACTACCTCAAGGGGCCCAGAGACGTCTCTTCCATTATGTAGGAGGGGTAAATTCTATCTTGGCCGCTCACATCCCACGACATGTTTTGTCACATACCCGAAAGCAACCTTTATGACTATCCTGTTATGGAATAGCGTTTGGAAGCCCCTAAGTGTGCTACTACATATTTTGGAATCAATGACGATCTCAGGTTTAAGGACTTTGCAGGTACACCATTTGAGATGACAACTGATGGCACATATAAAATAACAATCCCAGCAGTATCTTAAGGTGGGTCTATCTAACTCCATATTCACTAACATGAGTCCACATCACTGATTTGACATCTCAATGTCTATGTCTGTGAAATATGATCATCAATCAGACAGATGTGCTAATCTGTAAATCATCATTGTCCCACATGACGATCTCAGATCAGGGATTATTTAGAATAACATCATAACACAAAGAGTCTCGCAAACAAGTCATCAACTTACTGATCAATGTAAAAGATATTTATTCAAGGAACAAGATAACCAATTATCCAAATGTACATCAGCATAGACAAAAATAACTTCTTCTCACATACACTCGACTCACTCACATAAGTATCTAATACCCATAGAGCTCAAGTACGCCTCATGCCTAGGCTGTGAGAGAGGCTTTATCAACGGATCGGCTATGTTCAAATCCGTGTGCACCTTACATATCTTCACATAACCTCTATCTATAATCTCACGGATCAAGTGATAGCGCTGCAGTATGTGCTTGGACTTCTGGTGTGACCTAGGCTCCTTGGCTTGCGCAATGGCACCACTATTATCACAATAGAGGTCCAGTGGACTGGACGCACTAGGGACAACACCCAGCTCAGAAACAAACTTACTGATCCAAACTGCCTCCTTCGTAGCTTCCGAAGCTACAATATACTCGGCTTCTGTCGTTGAATCTACAACTGTTTCTTGCTTGGAACTCTTCCAACTCACTGTACCTCCATTGAGGCAGAACACAAATCCAGACAGCGATCACGAATCGTCTTTGTCGGTTTGGAAGCTAGCATCGGTGTAACCACTTACAATGAGCTCCTTCTCACCTCCATACATCAGGAATATATCCTCAGTTCTTCTCAAGTACTTAAGGATACTCTTTTCTACCGCCTAGTGACTTTCACCCGGGTTTGACTGATATCTGCTCGTAACACTTAGAGCATAAGAAATATCTAGGCGTGTACAAAGCATGGCATACATGATGGATCTGATTGCGGAGGCATACGGGATCGCACTCATTTTCTCCAGCTCATTAGGTATCGAAGGACACTAACTCTTGCTGAGAGAAATACCATGTGACATTGACAGGAAACATTTCTTGGAATTCTGTATATTGAACCGTTTCAATACCTTGTCAACGTACATACTTTGGCTTAATCTAATTAGCCTTCTTGATCTATCTCTATAGATCTTTATGCCCAAAATGTATGCTGCCTCTCCAAGATCTTTCATTAAGAAACTTTTTCTCAATGAAGCCTTGACAGCATCTAGCATAGGAATATCATTTCCGATCAACAATATGTCATCTTCATATAAGACCAGAAACACAAGTGAGCTCCCACTAGCCTTTTTGTAAACACAAGGCACTTCTTCGTTCTTGATAAAGCCAAACCCTTTGACTACCTCATCAAAACGAAGGTTCCAACTCTGAGAAGCCTGCTTCAGCCCATAAATGGACCTTTGCAGCTTACAAACTTTCTCAGCATTCTCTGGATCATTGGGACCTTCAGGCTGTGTCATGTACACATCCTCACTTAGGTTTCCATTAAGGAAAGCCGTCTTGATATCCATTTGTCATATCTCATTGTCATAAAATGCGGCAATTGCTAGGATGATTCGGATAGACTTTAGCATAGCGACGGGCGAAAACGTTTTATCATAATCAACACCTTGAATCTACCTAAAACCTTTCGCTACCAATCATGCCTTATAGATGTGAACATTTCCATTAACGTCTATCTTTTTCTTAAAAATCCATTTACACTTGATAGTTTTTACACCATCAGGTGGATCGACCAAGTTCTAAACTTGATTCTCTCACATGGATTCTAACTCGGATCTTATGGCTCAAAGCCATTTCTCAGAGTCTGGTGCCATCACCGCTTCTATGTAGGTCTTAGGTTCATCATTGTCCAACAATAATACGTCACGCTGCCCAGTGGTTAAAAATGCAAACCACTCGGGCGCACGACTCAACCTCTCCGATCGACGTGGGGCTGGTGTCTCGACAACAGGCTCTGTAACGTCTTGCATGTCGAGTTGCGGTTCAGTAGGAGGTGAAACACTTTCTAGTGGTTCTCGAACCTCTTCAAGTTACACCGTGCTCCCACTAACCCCTTTCGAGAGAAACTCTTTCTCAAGAAAAATACCATTCCAGGTGATAAACACTTTGCCTTCTTCTCGGTTATAAAAGTAATATCCTTTGGTTTCCCTAGGATATCCCACAAAGAAGCATTTATTAGATTTGGGAGTGAGCTTATTAGATGTCAAACGCTTTACATAGGCCTCACAACCCCAGATCTTTAGAAAAGATAACCCGGGACGCTTTTCAGTCCATATCTCATATGGTGTCCTCTCTATAGATTTAGATAGAACTCTGTTTAGTGTGAAAGTAGCAGTTTCTAAAGCAAATCCCTAGAAAGACAATGGAAGATCAGTTTAACTCATCATCGACTGAACCATGTCTAACAAAGTTTGGTTCCTCCTCTCAGAGACTCCATTCCACTGAGGTGTACCGGGTGGAGTCAGCTGTGGAACAATTCCACACTACTTCAGATGATCATTAAACTCATAGCTCAAATATTCACCTCCACGATCCGATCGTAGAAATTTGATTGTCTTGCCAGTATGATTTTGTACCTCATTCTAGAACTCCTTGAACTTTTCAATGGATTCCGATTTATGTCTCATTAAGTAAATGTAACCATATCTACTAAAGTCATCGATAAAAGTTATGAAGTTTTGGAATCCACCTCTAGCTGTAGAACTCATTGGTCCACATTTATCAGTATGTACAATGGCCAACAGTTCATTTGCCCTCTCACTTTGACCAGTGAAAGGCTTTTTAGTCATCTTGCCAAGTAAATAAGACTCACATGTGTCAAACGATTCAAAATCAAATGACTCCAAAAGCACATCTCTATGGAGCTTCTGCATGCGCTTCTCATTTATATGACCTAGACGATAATGCCAGATATAGGTAGGATTCAAATCATTGAGTCAAGGTTTCTTCGTATTAATGTTATAGACATGTGTATCCTTAAGATTCAGAACATATAAGCCATTCAACAATAGACAAACACCATAGAGCATACCATTCGAAAATATTAAACAACACTTGTTATTTATTACGAATTCAAAACCGTCTTCCTCTAAACATAACGAAGAGATAATGTTTCTGCCCATGGTGGGAATAAAATAACAATTATTTAACTCCAAAACTAATCCTCAGGGTAGCAACAAAGAATAAACGCCGACGACCAACGCATCAACTTTTGCACTACTGCCGACGCGAACATTCAATTCTCCTCTTGCGCACTTCCTAGTCCTTTTCAGCCCCTACAACGATTTGCAAGTGTGAACCATTGATCCGGTATCAAATACCCATGAATCACTTGGACGAGTAGCAAGATAAATTTCAATAACATTTATACTTGAAGCGGAAGTCGCACTTTCCTTCTTTTTCTTTTGTTCTTCCAGATATAATTTGCAATTCCTCTGCCAATGGCTAGGCTTATGGCAGTGGTGGCAAGTGTCGGAGCTAGTAGGGCCCGACTTGGACTTTCTAGCCGAGTTAGACTTTGAGCTCGAGATCGCGTCTGAAGCTTTAGCCTTTCCCTTACGCTTTTTTTTCTTACTTTCCTTTTGAACCATCATCACATGAATAGGATTTTTCTTAAGGCTCTCCTCGGCTGTCTTGAGCATCCCATGCAATTCAGCCAAGGTCTTCTTCATGACATTCATATGAAAATTCATGATAAATGGCTCGAAGCTCACAGGGAGCGACTGAAAAATCACATATGTGGCCAAATCTTTATCAAGTTTAAAGCCAAGCTTCTCCAGGTTCTCAACGTGACCAATCATCTTGATCACATGAGGACTCACTGGACTGCCTTTCACCAATCTGCACACAAACAAGGACTTTGAGACATTATACCTCTCAGTCCGTGCTTGGTTCTCAAATATGCCATTCAATCCCATGATTATATCGTAGGCATCCCTATCCTCATATTGCTTCTGAAGCTCAGAGGACATGTAGGCTAGCATGAGACAGCTGACGTCAATTGAATCACTGGCGTGCTTCTCATAAGCCCGCCTTTCAGCAATTGGTGTACTATCCATTGGATCATCAGGTGGGGTTTCTCTAGAATGTAATCCTTATTCTCCTGTTTGAGAACGATTCTCAAATTCCTGTACCAGTCTATAAAGTTTGTTCCAGATAATTTCTCCCTTTCAAGGATAGGTCACAGATTAAAAACGGAAGTGTTCTTTGCAGTAGGTGCCACGATCTACAATAACAATGTAAGGTTCAGCACTATGCTATGTTAATCTTCTATCAAATAAAAGATATGCCACAATATGTAAAATGATCGTTTTCCCTCTAACGACACATTGTGGGACAAGATCCATATTTATCTAACTCCTAGTGAGCTTTGGCATCACTGCTAGAAGATTAGTGACATAGGTAAGCAACACTTGCTAATCACATCATATGTGACTCTGGTTGATCCGGCTCAGGTGCCTCAAGTGCCGATGATCCGGCTCGCTTGGCTTGTCAAATACTGCCGATTAAGGTGCTAGCACTAGCTGTGCCATTGCTTCGGGCTGTTCATTGTCGCTATCGGGGACGGCTCGATATTTTGCTAGAAGAAAAAAATACCATATTAACTTCTGCAGACTTCTCATCATCTCGGTCGGCCCTTTTCTTCACGTGCCATTCCTTCTTGGGGCGATCGGGCCTATGCTCCCGAGCTGTAAGCACTTGGAGTTCTCTCTGTCGTAGTCGTTGCACTCTTCACTTCTGTTTTTGGTGAAGATACCGCTCAGACACCATTGCTCATTCTGTTCCTGAGGATTATGCCGATGCCTTTTACCGACCATACGATCACTGTCCCCCTGGCAGTTGTCCCCCGAGTTGACAGGTCCAAGCCGCTCATGTATTGATGGTTTGCGCGGGGGGGTCCTTCGATCACTTCCATATGATCCCTGATTGTCATCATATGATCTCCGGTCGCTATAACGAGACCTCCGACTGATTCTGTCACCGGCACATTCAGGGCAATCATCCATTGATGGTAGCCGCATTCCTTTATTCCAGCAGAACCTGAAGAATTCACAGTTCCAATGGGGATTGAATCGCAAAGGGGCTTGATCGACTTTGTAATCATCTTTGTCACTTGCTTTTCTCTTATACTTGTTTATCAAGCCCGACGATGTAATTTGCGTTTGATCTCCCTCTCTGTCGTACCTGTCTCCCTCTCTACATCGTCTGTCAGGGCGCTGGATGTAGACCATATTGACAGGAAATGGGTGTCCGTCGATATTCATTGGCTTCTTTCCGTCATCAAACTTAATTCGGCCTTGCTCTACGGCCGATTGGATTTGCTGCCTGAATACCTTGCATTCGTTAGTATGGTGTGACGGAGAATTATGTCACTTACAATATTTTCTTTTCTTTAGTTCATCGGGCGGCGGGATCACGTGATTAGGTGGCAACTGGATCTGCTTCTCTAGGTCCGCCCATCCTCTGATAGAGTTCGGTGGAAGTGAGGAAAACCACATGAAGGCCGATCCTGATAAAAATAACGGGAAGAATC
>KE372774.1:378117-403259 GCA_000418225.1 Zizania latifolia | reverse complement strand
GTCGTCGAGGCTGACTCCGGCGGAGCCGCCTGACGCCGCCTCGGGAAAGGACGGCAAGGCCGCCGTCGTCACGGTCAGTTAATTAGCTCTCTGATCGATGATCTCTTCCTCGATCTCCAGCAATATTACAGCTGCATGCTGAGCTATACCTCACACGTGCATGCATTGTTGTCGACGTTGTCTCGGCCGAACAGAGAGAAGGAGGCAGCGGCGGCAAGCAGCACGGCGGCGCAACGTCGGCTTCAGAGCACGAGGGGCCCAAGACGCCGGACGCCAAGACGCTGCGGAGGCTGGCCCAGAACAGGGAGGCCGCAAGGAAAAGCAGGCTTAGGAAGAAGGTAATTAGTTATTAATTAGTTTATTAATTATTAATTAACAGCTAGCTAGGTACCTGCTGGTTAATCACACCTGCATTCACTTAAAAATATATATAGGAGTAAAATCTTAAGTGAAAAACATGTGTGTGTGTGTGTGTATATATATATATGGGTGGTATATATGGTGATCGAAGCTAATTAACTTAAATTACCACATAAACAGACTGGTATGGCATGCAACATTACTGGATATATAGCTCTAATTAATCGCACAGAGTTTTCATGTTTCAATCTGAAAAATGTGTTTCATTTTTCAGACACACATAATTAACAAAGTTTTTTTCTTGGTCTTCTATATATCAATGTAAATATATATAAAGGCTTACATTCAAAACCTGGAGACAAGCAGGATCAGGTTGTCCCAGCTGGAACAGGAGCTGGTGCAAAGATCAAGAACAACTCAGGTATATACCTGAATTACGAAATATATTCAAATTTGATATATATATATTTCAAAAAACTAATTAACCAGTTTGTTTCATGCGTGCATGTCTAAACCACAAAATCACCAAAGGGTGCAATCTTGGGTGGTGGAGCCTTTTCTGCCAGCATTGGAGGACCAACCCCAGGCATGCATGCAATCAAACCCTAATTAATTAATTAATCAATTAAACACCATATATACTCAAAATTGTACTAAAACTCTCTGTTTAATTAATTTCTTCTCTTTAACATCATAGATTTAATTGCGTGCATATGCCCGTGTGCAAAGTTAATTAATTAATTAAGTATCTTAATATAACAATTGATTATTATTATTTGCAGAGGCGGCGTGGTTTGACGGGGAGTACGCGAGGTGGGTGGAGAGCCACGAGAGGATGATGGCGCACCTGCGGGCGGCGCTGGTGGAGGAGGAGGAGCAGCAGCAGCAGCAGCAGCAGTACGCGGCGGCGGCGGAGGGGCAGCTCGGCGTGCTGGTGGAGCTCAAGGCCGCCGTGGCGAGCGCCGACGTCTTCCACCTCGTCTCCGGGACGTGGCTGCCCGCCGCCGAGAGATGCTTCCTCTGGATCGGTGGCTTCCGCCCCTCCGACCTCATCAAGGTAATTAATTAATTAGCTCTGCTTAATCAATTATCTACATATATTTCTTTCTAGATAGTAATTAATCCGGTGATATAATAAACCTATATGTTTATGGAGAGTATGTAGGCAATTACACACCGCAATTGATTAGATTTTGAGACACGCCAGCAGGGCCGTCCAGTAGCAGGGGTGAGGTGGCACTACACACCATGCATGACACGTATGCCAAGTGCTAACTGCTCTACCGTTCACTTTGCCGAGTGCCATAAGGTTCGCCGAGTGTATTTCTGACGTGACACTCGGCAAACAATATCAGAACGCACAGAATCACGTTATGTAGCGCGTCCTGGCGCGTTCTGACACTCTTCGCCGAGTGCCAAATAAGTGTTTGCCTAGTGCCTGACGTGGCACTCGACAAAGACACGAAGTCGGTAGCGCCCGAGGGCGCGCCACGTATCCGCGCGCTCAGCCGGACACTTGGCGCATGTCCAGACACTGCTGGGTTTGGGGGTTTGCCGAGTGCCACGTCAGGCACTCGGCAAATAGGTGTCGCTTCGCCGAGCGCCCGACGTGGTACTCGACGAAGCCACCGTCAAGACACCCCCAACCGTTAGCACCTTTTTTTTGCTGAGTGTCACACCGAGCACTCGGTGAAACCAACATGGCACTCAACAAAGAGTTCATCGAGTGTTCGATAAAAAACACTCGGCGAACCCCTATTCAACGACAGTGGGTTCGCTGAGTGTGGTATTCGGCGAACCCTTCGCCGAGTGGATTTCGGGTTTCGCCGAGTGCCTGTGATACTCTGCAAACCCCTGTTTTCGTAGTGGCTGCAGAAATTGAATATATACACTGGAATTTGTACCTGCTCATGGCTCATGCATGCTGGCCTCATCTGTAGCTACATTAGTTTGGATTTTATGGTTTAAGCGCGTCTATAATATGATAGACATGAGTTTATATATACACACACACTGATTAGTTTGTCAAACACTTTTGGAGATGTATGAAGCACTGAGCCATATATGCATGCAACATGCCGTTCTATATGTTACTAAATCAAAATTAATAAATATGGGTAGATGGATTTTAAATAAAAATCAACAATTCTGAAAGAAAAAACTTATAGAATAGAATATGGCGTCATCTATATAAATCTCATTAATTATTGTCTAGCTATATATGTTCACCCATATATATATATTTGCATTTTCCCTCTATTATATTTATTTGTCGTCTAAACTCTTAAATAGGTATATCTTTTCAATTTTATCATAATTATTTGTCATGAAATAAGGACATTCGCCCATAAAATATAAAAAAGACTTAATTTTCTGATTACCAACATGGCTAGAATTAATAGAACGAGGAAAGAAAGGTGAATAAACAAAATGTGTGCTAAAAATATAAAATTTGAAAAAGAGTCGAAACGACAGAATATAGCTAAATAACATCAGGCTGAATCAGCATAGCTCATCCTACATTAATCGACGGAGCCACATACATACATATACTTAATTACTTTCTCTAATCTCTAATCATTATATAATACTACCTTCGTGGTTCGTCTAAAATACGAGACATATATGTTTTTTATATAGTTTTTAACGTAGAAAGTTGAATATTAATTACTTTCATTACATACATCATCAATAACTTTTAAGATAACAATATATAGAAGTATTTTTAAACATTAATCTAAATATATGACATACATAACACTAAACATAAATATTTTTAGCTTAATTATTAATCAAAATTTATAAATATGAACTTTCAAAAAATATGGATGTAGTATATTTTACGACAGATGTACGTAGTAGTATATCGTTAAAATGATAGGGGAGGAGGTAGTATATATGAGTTTCCATTTAATATCTGGCAGATCGATCGCTCGATCGGTCCGGTTTTATTTAGAGCGATCGGTACGTAAGCTTGAGCTCACCATGCAATCACAGTACTGGAGATAGCTCGACTACCTGCTCCTCGATCTTTTTGGTGTTTACATATGTTGACTGAAAAAAAGTCCACAGAGATGCAGATCGAGCAACATGTACGCGTCAGTTTGTTAGTTTAATTAGGGTTTAAGACATAATTAATGCCTTTCTTGCATGCCTTTAATAGATAGCTTGGTTATATCATTATATTCATGCATGCATACACGAACAAGTAGATATCTAGTGCTACGTCCTATATATACAGTGCTCTAAGTTATTGCAAATGTATACAAAATTACAGATAGCCGTGATTTTTTTATGAAATAATGCTTGGTATTACTGTAGTACTAATATGTATCACCAAATCAATTATTTGGATGTACATTAATTAATTACATTATTTCTCTCGTGGAAGACATACGTCATTGTAATATATAATATTGCCAGCCATAAATTATGAAAATATAATATTAGTATGTACTTAGCTTACATATATTTGCATTAAGATAACCCGTTGTGAAGCTAGACTAGAGTAAAATAGAGGGGGTGTGAAATTGGACCGTATATGTTGATTTTCT
This sequence comes from Zizania latifolia, assembly GCA_000418225.1. Taxonomy (NCBI): domain Eukaryota; kingdom Viridiplantae; phylum Streptophyta; class Magnoliopsida; order Poales; family Poaceae; genus Zizania; species Zizania latifolia. Next base: position 399,345 of record KE372774.1, on the reverse strand, counting down.
TAATTGGACTAGTTGGATGCCCATGCATTACTACGGATTAAAACCTATAATCATAATATTAAAAAATATACATATGATTAAATCTAATTGTAATAGGCAGGTAGTAGGTGAGAAATTTTGAAGTAGGAGGCACCGTCACTATGAACTCGTTCTTTTAAGGAGTAGATATTACTGATTAGACTATGAAAAGTATATTATATTGAGCTGAAAGGTATATATATAGTCAAAATATGAGAGTAATAATTGAATTTTTTGAGTGGGTGTATTTGCGTTTACAGTGCTTAATGGAGCTCCGCCTCATGAGATAACTAGTGATGGAGATCGAGAAGTTAATTAAGCCAGTACAGACATTAGGTACTCCAACTAGAGATGTAATTAACGACGGGTTAGCTAGCTAATACTATTAGTTAAAGTAGGTAAGAGGTCCCAGTTGATGGAACAGTTGGGAAATTGGAAGTCTTTGGCTACTATGTGGTTGTTGTTTTCTGTGTTGGAAGAAAGTGTCACGTGATGTACAACACAGAGAGTTGGTGAAGGAGAAAATTAAGTTAGATAATTAAGAGAGACGATGTAGATGGGGATGATAGCCATCTATTTTACCAATAATATAATGGAGATCAAGATGTGCATCCGTTAGCTAGTTGGCTTCTAGATTAGAGATGTCAACGAAAAATCTCTACAAGCTAATTATCTCCACCTCTGAATATTAAAAGAAAATTTTTTATTCCTGTCCCCATCTGTGGAGGAGAAATTTCTCCCACCCCACCTCCACACACGGGGAATAGTAACCTAAAGGGGTCCCTATCTCTATATCAAAAGAAAAATAAATCTAAATAGTTTAGATAATTAAGCTAAACAATGTATTATGTTGTGTTATAAATCAAAGTAGATCGGTTGAGTGAAATCTTATATATTTAGGGTCTTACGTGAAAATGAGAATCGGGATGCCTCCCCCATCAAATCCAATCCCTTAAACCCCACGAGGAAAAATTATTCTTATCTCCATTTTCTAATAGAGGAATTATTCATCGATGAATAGAGATCAGAGCTATTGATAACCCTATTCTAGATAGATAGTATTGAGTTGTATGTACCAATAGGTTCTCAAAAGACAATTCACTTATTACATTGTAACGAAGAGTTCTAAAGACGTAAAATAAAGACATAAAGTACCCTATAAATATTTATGGTTGAAATTTTCTTCCGACCTAAAAGCAATTTTATAATATTATCATAATTTTATGATATTATAGTTTTATCTAGTTCTCTGGATATTGTGCAAGACAATTTTCCGTTATACTAGATTTACAAAACTAACCATGTCAAAGTTACTAATATTTAACCTCCATTATACCTTATAAGTGTCTCATAAAAAATTTAAAAAACTAGCTAATCAGTGAGTTGAGATTTCTAATCTATATATAATTATACAAAATTACTGCTTCATTAATTTCCTTTTCCTTGTTCGATTGCCCCTGCAATTAATCTCGATTAATTGGGAAGAAAAAAAACTCTGGACTATATTGATGCGTGCATGTAGATGGTGGCCCGGCACGCGGAGCCGCTGACGGAGCAGCAGGCCGGCGGCGTGTACGGCTTGCAGCAATCGGCGAGGGAGAGGGAGGAGGCGCTGGACCGCGACCTGCAGGCCACGCAACGCGCCCTCTCCGACGCCGTCTCCTCCGACGCGCTGCAGCCGCTCTGCCCCTCCGCCGCCGGCGCCGGCGCCGCCTACTCCGATGTCGCCATGGCCCACGTCTCCCTCGCCATCGCCAACCTAACCTCCCTCGAAGCATTCGTCAGGCAGGTAAAGTGGTCACTGGTCAGCTAACCATGCAAGCTGATTGCTACGGGTTAATTACATTTTCTTAGCTGCATTAGTTAATTAGCTGGCTGGATTAAGTGGGATTGTACAAATATGAGGCTGCTGGAGCTAGCTATCTGTAGATGTTGCTGTCTCCTTAATCCTTGTAGTTAATAAGAAACCCTATCCACTAATCAGTATTAGTTGGGCTTATTAAAACATATTTGTTTGTTCCCTTCTAGAAGGGATAATGTTTAATTCGATTGATTTTTAAGTTAAATTTCTCTTAAATAAAAACATATTAATATATTAATATATACAATATGTATCGTATTTTTATTTTTCTATAAAATTGATAAAAATAGATAAATTTACTAATAAAAATATAATGGAGAGAGTAGCTAGCACACTAACACTTAGCAGTTAACAATCCTAGCAAATAAAACTTGAATTGTTTCTTGTTAAACCCAAATTTTGCCTGAATTCTTTTTATAATTAAGCTCGGATTTATGGCTATACTTCGTAAAAAACTGATCTTTCAGATAAAAAAACTGATCTTTCTGGTCAAAGAGAAACTGATCACCATGTGTATGTCTGTATGATCGGGTGATGATTGCAGGCGGACGCGCTGAGGTTGCAGACGCTGCACAGGCTGCCGCAGATTCTGACGGCGAGGCAGTCGGCGCGGTGCTTCCTCGCCATCGCCGACCACTCCCACCGCCTCCGCGCCCTCACCTCGCTCTGGCTCTCGCGGCCGCGCCACCACGACCAACCGCCGGCACCGGCCGGCCTCACCCAGATCCACCCATGAATAAACCCTAGCTACTTAGACATGCTTGCCGGGGAGATCGGCCAGCTCAATTGATTACCAGTTTACCACAACACTACAGTCTTTACATATATACAGGGGTAGTTTCACTTCAGATTTACATCCATTGAGATGATCGATCAGATGTCGATCGTTTTTCTTGGTTATTTGACAAGATCAGTCAGTTGATTAGGATTTAGCATGTGTAATTGTGCATATTTAAAGGACTAAGCTGTAGTAGCTGATGGTTAGCCAGTCAGTATGAAAATAAGAATTGCAAATGATAGACTCGTGTGTAATTTGGCTGACTGACTTTGCTTCAGAGTTCAGACACTGAATTAAGAGCTAGGCATGAACTGTGATCCTGCACCTTTTGGTCACATGAGCTGATGAGCACATGGCTTAAGTTGCAAGGTTAGTAGGTGAAATTGGGACAGATAATGGGGAGCTGGAAGGTAATCTACACACATTCTCCCAATCTACACACATTCTCCCAATATTAAGTTACAGATAAAATGTGGCATTCTTGGGCTCTCCCCTTCATAAAAAAATTGTCTGCCATGTAACATGCCCCTGAGTTCACAAGAAGGCAAGAAGCACACCACAAATATGACATCACAATGAAGACTTTCTTTGCTGCTATAGCCTATCAAGGGCATCAACAATGGCCTTGCGAAATGCGTCGTTGTGAAGGAAAAACGAGGATACATGCCCTCCTGTTACCCACCGAACCTCTGAACCTGGCCACGCCTTCTGGAGCTCTATTATTGAATGTCTGGGAATGTAACCATCATCCTGAAACAAGGAGAGAACATTGCTGCAGACTAGGAACCATGATCCATTAAAAATTAATAGAAACAAATAAATTGATATATGAAATAAAGGAGATTGATTTCTGAAAGTATAGAAATAAGCAAATGAACAAAATTGCAACAGAGGTGTGGGTAAATTATTGGAACGGAGTAGCTAAGATGAGTGAATGCAGAAATACGATATAATCAAGAAATCAGAAATCTACATAGCATGTTGAAAATACAAGACCCAGGCAACATAAATCATGATTGGAAATGATGATAGAAGGTGTTGACACTAACCGTTGCACCAACAAAGATGACAGCCTGTGGATTCTTTGGCACTGGAAATCGAGTGACGTCTGTCAAAGACAACACTGATCGTAACCTCTCTTTCACTTGCTCAATAGTTATTCCAGATTTCTGTGCCACATCTTCCGTCAAAGAAGTTACATCTTGAGTTAGTGTTGCTGCATCTTCCCTCAATGCATCCCAAGCTGTGGCGTACCTGTAGACTCCTTCACAGAAAGGCACCACAGCAGAATGTGGAGCAAGAAATGGTAGCGTGGCAATTGGTGTAGGATGCAAGGATCCAACCATTGCAGCATGTACACCACCTGTGTAATTACCAAGAGATGAAATTAAGAAATAGCAATGATTTTCATATATAGAGAGCACTTGAATGAGACCTACATAAAGTTTTTCCAAAAAAAAATTGTAAGAGATAACCTCATAATCTATCATATAACATTTTTTTCATAACGATAAGCATTCCAAATGAAAAAAGGAACATTTTTGCAGAAGAAAGAGATTAAGAAAAGGCACCAAACTACTTGAGGCGAAATAAAGATACGTCTTTGAGCAAATTATCTCAATTATCACTGCTCTTAGTGAATAATTGCCACATCAACACACAAGTATAGGAATCTTGAAACAAGGTTGCCATGAGAACGTGGTGAATTTGATAGATGGGATGCTGCAGGTTGTTATTCAATGATAGAAGAAAACTTTAGAAATACATACCCATGCTAAGCCCACATATGCCCATCTTGCCATAACCAGCCTCATTCTGCAACCAATACAGAAGGCTGCGAGCTTCATCGATGGTGGCTTTTCCTAAGAGTAGCAAGTCACTCACACACTGAAGCTTTGAACCATGCTGCATGCTAGGTCGTCGTTGTCCATAATAAGGGCTGCAATTTATTTGTGATATCAGATCTTGTAGGTTAGGGGAAAAGTTTTGGTATCAAGAAGGTCAACAATAACCATTCTATACAAGTCTCACCTCTCAAGAACCATAGTTGCAATGTTGTGTTTCAAAAGAGGCCCACCAAGCCGAAGTCTTCTCTCAAACGAGTGATCACCGGTGCCTATATGTTAGATAAAAGTTATCTTGGTTTATTGGAATAGAGTCCCAGATCAAATTTAAATGTGAGGACAAAGAATATCTCTTCTACCTCATCAGCTAAGAACTCGACACAGTGTGAAATATAAGGTTTAGAACCAGAAAGTAGAATAAGGAGAGTTGAAGCACTGAATCCAGTAAACTTATTCATTTCAGATGGGTTTGAATAAACAACATTTAGCTAGTGTACAAACATTAATATCTAAAGGCATGATAATATGATTTTCTAATCAAAAATTATGTAAGCTGCATGATGCATCAATGTATAGAACAAATAAGTAGAATTAAACTGTTGTACCTGCCAGATGAATCACACAGGTCATCTTCTCAGGCGAAACAGACTTGGGTGTAAGAAAAGCAACTCTTGCATTGTGACTCTCAGGAGGCAATGCTTCAATTAGCCGTGGATCACATGTAGTCCTGAAAACACCCTCTCGCAAACAAGAATTCGTAGTCTCCCAAATCGTTTTCCATATGGGCTGAACAGCAGTTGGTGGCCAGTTCTGGCAACATGCCTCCGGGAATAACTGTTTCACCATCCTCTCTAACAAATCAAGCTTAGTACCTCCCCATCCTTTTGAGAAAAATGGTGTTCCTATTTTGGTGCGATGAAGGACAGTACCATATATGTGGTCCAATACATAATGTACTAGACCAAGATTCATTGATACCATACTCAGAATGCTTGAAAGATGTTGATTTCTCAGACTTCGTTATAAATTACAGTCGTGGACACTCAGAGATGCCTACAACACAAACTTTAGCACAAAAGCAAGTCAGCATATTGTAACAAGGGGCAGGAATGGTTTTGAAAATATTGACCAGCATGCACATTTGATTTGAGATAATTTAGCTAACAAGATTACAAGCACGCATCTTTGTGCATAAACTGATGATGGTATGATTAAATTTGACAAAAGCAAAACAGGACGGCACAATTTGGAATTCCACTATGCATAATCAGAGCAGGACTGTAAGCTAAGAATTCCAGGAGATGATAATACAGGCATTCATTGGTGTCATTATCTGAACTATGAATAGAAGCAAATACTCCATAGAACAATGCAGCTCGTTTTATTAGATAGATGGACGGAAGCGACAACCTACAAATCCAGCCATCCAGGCCAGCTGAAAACATCTTAGTAGACCAAGTGAAGAACCTAACCGAGGCATATCTGGAAAAAAAAAAACTAATTGAGCTAATCAACAATCAAAAACCTCGCGGCGCAATGCAGGTGCAGGCACCACATCTAAATTTACACAGGCCACGATCCCACCTCGCAATCCAAAACTACCTCCATAAGCGCGTCCTCCAAACCAATCGAACAACGGATCGCTTCAGAAATTAACCACTAGAACACAGAAAGCGAAAGCTCCGAGCTCCAACAGCGCACCTGCCCGATGATCCGCGGCCGCGGCGACGAGACGCCGGCGGCTAAAAAAAATCCTTCCTTTGGCAGACCAAGAATCTCGAAGGGGGCGAGGAGATCCGCGGGCGTCGGGCGAGGACACGGAGACGGCGCGGCGCCGAGCGATCAGCGAGAGCCTGCGGACGCGGCGGGGCCTGGGCGGGAGCACGGATCGGCTCGGATTCGGGGTGCCGCCATTATAGAGCCTCGAAGCGAACCGGTGGGCGGGCGTTGTGGCCGCGGAGAGGGAGAGAGGGAGCGCACGGTCGCCGGATTGGGAAGCGGTTTTCCCACGGGCACGTTGGGCCCACCCGTCAGTGAGTGCGCGTCACGCGGTGCGGATAAGGTTGGACCCACTCGTCAGGGAGTGGCGCGGACAAGGTGGGGCCCACTCGTCAGGGAGTGGCGCGGATAAGGTGGGGCCGAGTGCGGCCCAAGGTGAGGACGGTTTGGGCCGGGCTGGATTTTTGCCGTGGGTTCAAAAAAGTTTTTTTCTATCTATCCGTTGATTGATTTTTTATTTATCAGTCACCATAGGTTTGCACAATCTGAGAAGGTATAACTTTTAGTTTACTTTAAATAATTATTTAGTTTTAAAAATAGTCTACATTTGTTATTATAATTATATAGATCATAATTTTTGTTGGCAAGGAGTAAAAGTATCCAAGTTGGAGTACAAATTTTTAATCCAGTTTGGAATATTCCTTCTTTCACCACACGAGAAAGAAACACATAGGTGAGTTGTTAGATATTAATCTAATGAGTTAAAAAAAGTGATGGATAGATAAGAAAAAAGTAATCACTTAATAACAAACTGATAATCCCAATAAAAATATTAAAAAATATATTTTGTGCTCATATTGTATGGTTCTACAAGCCGATACCAGGGAAAATGGAAATAAAAAAGTCCAAAATTAATCTTCTAAAATTAAATTTTGGCTTCATTTTTCCTTAAGCAGTTTATTTAAAATTTTGTTATTAGGACCACATAAACACTATCTTAGTTTATTTTCATGATCACGGTGGCATTTTTCATACTCTGAACTCTGAACTCCGAAAGGGACTCTGCCCATCATTCCATCAACATGCGGTGAAAACCTGAATAATTAGCGGTAACCTCAACCTGAATCATCGATCATTCTCCATCTTCCTTTCCTTTCTTGACAAGTAGGATTTGAGCGTGTCACAGACTAATCACTGATCGTCCGCGTTGCAAAGTGATCAGTCATCAGTGGGCGAGTGGAGTGCAGGTTGTGCCTGTGCAGCGCTGCTCGTAGCTGCAACTGGTGGCAAGATGCCGTCATTTTGGTGCTGCCGGCGTTGCGGCAGAGCGGATGATGGACGTCGTAGTCCGACGAGGCGCTAGCTCCGGCGTGCAAGCAACCCGGCGCTGGTGTCACGGGGATGATGGCCGGAAGTGGATGTGACGGATCTTGCCGGCTTGGATGGACAGATCCATGGTGGATTTCATGTCGCTTGTTGCGGCTCTTTGGGTGCAAGAATCTTACAAGCCGTCGCCCGTCGCTATCAATCCTCCTCCTCCTACTCGATTCGTATTTCTTGTCCCCTTCCACGGAAAAAGGCGTGATTTTTAGTATTCTTCTCTGAGCAATCACTGGCTCAGTGAATAGTCAGAGAGAGTGATCTGTGAGGGGATAAGGCCTCCTTCTTGAATTCACCTTTAGCAGCTTGCTTTCCGTGCAATTCTCGGCTGAATCGCCAATCATTGCGGCCTCTGATGCGTTGTCACCGTTTCTTGGTGCGGCTTTGTCTCGCCGTGGTAGCGATCGGGCCATAGATGGGCTGGATTCTTGGGGGGTTTCCATTGATGCAGCGGTAGTGTTGTGTTCTTGACTCGTGAAGTGGGAGTGAGTGTGCGAGCAGGCGAGAGGGCTTGGGGAATGGCGCGGGGCGTGCCGGCCGCGGCGGCGGTGGTTGGAGTTGTGGTGGTGTTCTTGGGCGCCGCCGTCCATGGCGTCGCGGCGAAGGACTGCACGAACACGCTTCCGGGGCTGACGGCATCGCACACGGAGCGCGCGGCGGCGCAGCTGAGGGCCGCGCGGGCGCGGCCGGAAGGCGAGGCGACGCGGATGCTCCATCTCCCCCACCACAGCCACGGCCACGACCACGACCACGACCACGACGACGGCGACGGACACCTCACCCCTACCGACGAGTCCACCTGGATGGCTCTCATGCCGCGGAAGCTCCTCGCCAGCTCCGCCCCGCAGCGCGAGGCGTTCGATTGGCTCATGCTCTACCGCAAGCTCCGGGGTTCAGGCTCCGGCACCGCCGCGGACGGCCCAACCGGAGCGTTCCTATCGGAGGCGTCGCTGCATGACGTGCGGCTGCAGCCGGGCACCGTTTACTGGCAGGCCCAGCAGACCAACCTGGAGTACCTCCTCCTCCTGGACGTCGACCGCCTCGTCTGGAGCTTCCGCACGCAGGCCGGCCTGCCGGCGTCCGGCACGCCATACGGCGGGTGGGAGGGCCCCAACGTTGAGCTCCGGGGACATTTCGTCGGTGCGCCACCACCGTCTTGGTCTAATCTGGAGCATTTTGCACGGCACAATTATGCAGTTTGACTGAATTGCAGTGTTCTCGCTGCTGTTCTTTGCAGGTCACTACCTGAGTGCAACTGCCAAGATGTGGGCAAGCACACACAATGATACACTACATGGGAAGATGTCATCGGCCATCGATGCGCTCTATGATTGCCAGAAGAAGACGGGCACAGGGTACCTATCAGCCTTCCCTTCAGAGTTCTTCGACAGGGTCGAGGCCATCAAGGCTGTTTGGGCTCCCTACTATACAATTCACAAGGTATATGGGGTTGTTTCAGTGCCTACCACTGCTTGATCACTATAGTGAATCAGCGTCTTGCTGCATGAGTGTAATTCTTGTATTTGCAGATTATGCAAGGTCTTCTTGATCAGTATATGTTTGCTGGGAATTCTAAGGCCCTTGATATGGTGGTGGGGATGGCTAATTACTTCAGTGACCGTGTGAAGAATGTCATACAGAAATACAGCATTGAGAGGCATTGGCTATCACTCAATGAGGAATCTGGTGGGATGAATGATGTGCTCTATCAGCTCTACACAATAACGGTGATTTGCTGATTTGTTATGACATAGGAATACTCCCTTGGTTAATGCCATTTTCTTTAGATGCTGTTCTTTACCTGTGATCAGTCTTAGAATCATATTCCCCTTTTCTTTTCTTTTTGTTTGGAGTTGCTAACTTCTAATTTTCTTGCATGTGCAGAATGATCAGAAATATCTGACACTGGCCCATCTTTTCGATAAGCCGTGCTTTCTTGGGTTGCTTGCCGTTCAGGTCTGCTGATTAATTTTTCTAGCTGTGATTCTTCTATTACTCTGTAATTCCATATGATATACAAACATGTGTAAATTCATGGTGAATAACTCAAATGAATTTACTTTCAACTTGAATTTTGTTAAGTGTAAAAATCTAGCAGTGTCGCCATTTACATAGAGAAAAATGATAACCTAATAGGCAGTTTTGTTTAATTGGCACTTTGCAGTTTGACAACCAATGGTAACTACATGTTTGCATGCCAAACAGATCTAAATTATGTCAATTCTACGGTTCATTGCACCATTAATTTGCAAATTTTCCCACTATAGTAAACTGACAATACCTAAAATGAAGTTCGGCGCTTTGGGGCTGACTCTTAATCCATAGGATACAAGAATAGTACTATTCCTACTGCAGGAATTTTTTTTGAGATATCTTTCTGTGTGTTACGATTTCAGGCTGACAGTATTTCAGGCTTCCATTCCAATACACACATTCCAGTTGTTATTGGTGCCCAGATGAGATATGAAGTTACTGGTGATCTTCTTTACAAGGTAAAATAGCACAGACCTTCTTTCTGGAGAACTTAGGTGCTCCATATGCGTAGATGAAGACAAATTTGTCCAGGGATGTGTACAAGTGTATAATGCTATCAGTTTCAATTATCACATTGGTTACTAATCTGAAAGAAAAAGGATAGCTTTATTTCGCTTCCAGTGTATGCATGTTGTTGCTGATATTGGTCATTTCCAAATATGGGCCAGGAAGTGTGACAGCTTATGGAAAATAGTATATTTCTTGCTAACCTGTGTTTCCTCTTGGTAAAATATGGTTGTTAGTCACTGTATGTGTTATATAGTATTCGTTGCCTATTTTATGCAGTTGTTTTTTTATGGTGTTGGCTGTATGTCAAAGCCATATGTTGCTATTTGACTCAAGTAATACTATCTGCTTTTCTTTTCTCATTTTGTTCTCCGACATCATTCAGAAAAGCTGATTGTAACCATAATTCTCCTGAAACAGCAAATTGCGACATTTTTTATGGATACCATCAATTCTTCTCATAGTTATGCTACTGGGGGCACATCTGCTGGTGAATTTTGGTAAATATTACTGTAGATGCCTGATTGCATAGTAAATGGTCATAGTTATCTTTGATGTATGGCTTTCTGTCTTTGTACTTCTATAAATTATTCAGGAGCAATCCAAAGCGTTTAGCTGATACTCTGAGTACTGAGAATGAGGAATCTTGCACTACCTACAACATGCTCAAGGTTTATAATATCAAACCACTCTCCTAAATATTTTCTCTGTGTGAAATGTATTATATATGCAGACTAAAATTTTATCATTATATGTAGGTTTCTCGCAACCTATTCAGATGGACAAAGGAAATAGCATATGCAGACTACTATGAAAAGGCACTGATAAATGGTGTTTTAAGCATCCAAAGAGGGACTGATCCTGGAGTGATGATTTACATGCTGCCGCAGGCCCCTGGACGCTCCAAAGCTGTTGGCTATCATGGTTGGGGAACAAAGTATGACTCCTTCTGGTGTTGCTATGGGACGGGTAATACGAAAAACTGTTGAATTCTATATTTTTTGACATTGCTTCTTTTATGTGAAAATCTTGCGGTAACTGCGTGTTTGATGAAATGTCATGATTTCTGTCTTACTTTGCTTGTGTTTTCTGTTTAAAGCTGTCAACGTTAGAATTGAAATACAAAACTTACCAGGTGGCTTGTCTGTTTATGGATCTTATATTTCATTGACAGGGATAGAATCCTTTTCGAAACTTGGCGATTCCATTTACTTTGAGGAGAAAGGAGATACGCCAGTGCTAAACATCATTCAATACATACCAAGCACTTTCAACTGGAAAGCAGCTGGACTTACTATTAATCAACAACTCAAGCCCCTCAGCTCTTTGGACATGTATCTTCAAGTTTCGCTCTCCATTTCGGCAAAGGTAATTTCTTTACAAGTTTTTTACATGAAATTCAGATGAAAGAACCAGTAGTTAGCTTCCTCATTTTTCTACTTATGCAGACAGACAGTCAGTCTGCCACATTGAATGTGAGAATACCATCGTGGACATCTGCCAATGGTGCAAAAGCAACTCTAAATGACAAAGATTTAGGATTAATATCTCCAGGTACAATCATTTGAGAGCATGAACACAATATTGTCCATTTCAGTCATTGTTGATCACTTTTTGGACAAATGCTTACTTTATTGTGTTGTGAGCAGGGTCTTTTCTCTCAATCGCCAAACAGTGGAACTCGGATGATCAGTTATCACTACAGTTCCCCATTACCCTAAGGACTGAAGCGATAAAAGGTCAAAACTCAACTTTTACAAAATTTCTTCTATTATCAAATATGCATGAATGTGGTTTGCTTAGTTCAAACACAATAATTTGTCATGTCGACCAGCAATTATAAACTTATATAAAATACACAAGCTAATAATGAATATGAAACTGTGCCCTACACCAACTATTGTGATTTATTTTAGTCAGAATATTTATCTCAAATGTTAACAGCTATATGTGCCTTCAGATGATCGGCCGGAATATGCATCTCTTCAAGCAATCCTATTTGGGCCATTTGTTCTTGCTGGCCTGTCCACTGGTGATTGGTATGCAAAATCCGGCAATACCAGTGCAATTTCAGACTGGATATCTGCAGTCCCTTCATCATATAACTCACAGCTTGTAACCTTCACACAAGAATCCAGCGGGAAGACATTCATTCTCTCAAGTACAAATGGCTCTCTCACCATGCAAGAAAGACCCACAGTCAATGGCACTGACACTGCCATCCATGCAACATTCAGAGTGCACTCTCAGGATTCAACAGGGCAGGATGACACCCACAGTGCAACCGTGAAGGGCACCTCCTTGCAGATTGAACCATTTGACCTGCCAGGAACGGTGATCACCAACAACCTTACCCTGTCCGTGAAAAAGAGCTCAGATTCCTTGTTCAACATTGTACCTGGGCTTGACGGAAAACCGAACTCGGTTTCCCTTGAGCTTGGAACCAAACCAGGGTGCTTCCTGGTGACAGGAGCAGATTACTCAGTGGGAACAAAGATTCAGGTCAGCTGCAAGAGTTCTCGTCCGAGCATCAATGGGATATTCGAGCAGGCAGCAAGCTTTGTGCAGACTGCTCCATTGAGGCAGTATCATCCAATCAGCTTCATTGCAAAGGGGGTGAAGAGGAACTTCTTGCTGGAACCATTGTACAGCTTGAGAGACGAATTCTACACCGTTTACTTCAACCTTGGGGCCTGAGTCTTGCAACAAGTCTTACAATATTACTCAGTATATACTGTAATTATATACTGTAATTTAGGACATACGACCAAAGAGGAAATTAGTTGTTTCTTCTGAAATCTGTGGATAATTTTACTGAGTGAAATGCTGTGCAAATCATGCCTCCTCACGTATGCCATTCGACAGGTGAAAAGAAACATTAGTTTTTCTTTCTAGCCTTTTATCTTGGTAACTGAAGGTAGTGGCCTCGGCACCCTCCTCTAAAAAAGAAATTAGTGCTTAATACCTCATATTAACCATATGTGCACCTTTCTAAATGTAATTTTTGCACCTCCTAATCAAGAAATCAATGCGCAGAGAACTAGACAGAATATGAATCATTAAGTAATACGCCTCTTCTATCTTTTGCTAGCTTTGTCCTGACTGAAGATGCTTTTAAAATACAACTATGCCATAGCATATATGATGCAGTAGGTGCTACTATTTATCCCCAATGTTCTGACTTCTGTTTGAGAAAGGCAACATAAGCTTAACTGTTCTTATCAGGATGTTGCATGATATACATTATAAATTTATAATGGAGTAGGATATAGCAAATGAATGATCAGAGCAGGTAACAACAGTTGGTCTCATAAAATACATCTCAAGCGACTGAGAGGACGACAAACTCGAGATCCTATCCACTTGCCATAAATAATGAAGGAATCTCAATTGATCAGAGCTCACCATCATCAGTGCCTGCATTGTTTAATGCATTTCTGCTCAACACCCGGCAGAGGAGTTGATCGACGTACCCATCATGCCTAAAGAAACCCAACCACAAATCAAGGGTAAAAAAACAGAAAAGCCATCCTTTGCAAAGAATATTTTGGCACAACTTAGTTTATCTGCAATCCATAGGCATGCCAATCAAGTGAATCAATTCATGCCTGGTCCAATCCACATAAGAAGCAATGTGTTCCAATGGTATAAAAATACAAGGAGAGGGGCAGAATTTGGGAAAAGATGACAGAATCTGTGAGATGTTCACTTGGATCACAGCAACAGTTGCCTTGCATCAGGAATAATCAAACAGATTGAATATCTTCACGACTATAGTATGCATCCTGATTCATATCCCAGGTTCAGGGATCTTTGGAGGCAGAATGTCAACTACTAGATGTTCTAATTCAAATTAGCATTGAAGTATGACCAGTAGGGGGATAGAGCAATGACCTGAGAACTACCTTGTCAGTTGTAACCATTTCTTTTCTGATCCCATGTTCAATCTAGAACAGAAAGACAACCAAGCATAATTCGGCAAACTTTTAACATACATGACTTAAATGGGCACCAGATAGAGGTGCAAACGGAATAATATTAAAGGAACAATGGATAATAGACTTGTTGGCAATATGATGGACCATTGCTGATAACTACCGATTGGCGATTGGAATGTAGCAAGCATGGGACATAGTACATCACAGAGCTAGCTAAATGGGACACCACAATACTGACCAGAAACCACCATGAATAAACATTACACAACATACCCAACACACAAACCACTTGACTTGACTGAGAGGGCAAATTCTTGCGGCTGCCACGATGCAGTGTGCATCACAATGTCAAACATTTTAAGAAATGCAGCAGCCAACAAGAAGTGCGAGGATAGCGAAGGAGGATGTTGAAATCTTGTAGGTTGTGATCCATTTCATGCCCCTAGCCCCCTTAGATCTTGTCAAGCTTCTCTGCCTTCACCACTGGATTGGCCTTGGCGATGGCATCCCTAGCTGCAGTCCGGTAGTCGAACTGGCATTCATGCTTGTCGGAGTACCGGTGCAATGCACAGTACATGTTACCACACCGGCAGTTGAATCCCGTCAGCCCAACCCTCTTCCTACATGTTACACACCGGTTTGGCCCTTCCTTGACCTTGGGGATTACAGCTACATGCTCGCTGGTGCCAGCAATATCTGTAGGCTGCACAACAAGCGTCTTCGCCTCAACCTGAGCAACTGCCACTGATGTGCTACCAGCAACGACAGGCTCTTTCGCACCGTCACAACCATTGACGATGCTGTCGATGGAGGAGGCGGCCAGCTTGGCCTGCTCCTCCTTCATGATCATCTCCTTGTGGCACTTGGAGCACATGTTCATGGTTGCCGCGCTGCCAAAGAACCCACAGTTATTGATGCAGAGGATTGGGCCCTCAGGCTGCTGGCAGCCAGCCTCCTTGTGTTCCATCTCAACTGTGATCTGTGTATCAAACAACCAATGCAAAACTCAGTACCTAAAATAGCATGAAACAGTTTAACATGCAGAAAAAATAACAAATTGTCCAATCAAATGGGGCCATAAGATAATCCAAGAGGAACCAACTAGCAAAAAGATTCTTGCGGACTGTAAATTTAAAGAGCCCACATCTCACTACAGGCAGCCTACCCCCTCTATGAGACAAGATCCTAATTTCTAGGAGGAGCGACACAATCGGCATTTCAAAAGAGTCTTACTGCATCTTGTCAATCAGACGAACCTATTCATCTCGATGGCATCAAATTTAAACACCATAAATCTGCTGTAATACGTTTTACCGGCTACATTTACCCCGAGAAAGAGGCCCGGGTGATTAACCATCTGCAGTTTTACAATAAAACGACCCAAAAATTTCAGGAAAACACACACAAATCTAATCCTTTTGTCCAGAGAAATCACATATCTTCAGACGCAACGAACCCAAAAAAATAAATAAAAATCACATAGAAACATTTCCGCCCGAAGCCAAGGAACCACCACATCGGAGACCAAATCAAACCAACCACGGGTCCCGCCCTCAGATCCCCGCACCTAGCCAAACGCCTCCCCAAGACGAAGAACGCGCGGATCGATCGGGGCTGGGGCACGCGCCCCGAATCGAGCCCAGAAAAAAGAAACCCCACAGAAACTCGAGGGGGGAGTCAGGCGAGGGGGAAGAAGGGGAGCGAGCATACCCTAACCCTGGTCGAGGCGGCGGCGGCTGCGACGGCGGAGTCGTGCGGGGATTGGAATCGCGAGGAGCTCGGCTCAGCTCGGTGCCGGGGCGTCTCTCTCCAGGGGAAGGTGGGGGAGAGAGACACAGATAAAAGGAGCCCAACGCCGACGGGAAATTACCACTCTGCCCCCCGGCGTCGAGGGGTATTTACGCGTGGCGCCTCGGATGCGTGGCGGCGTGGCGGCGTGGAGGCCGTCCGATCGGGGCGGGGTTGCGGTTGTACGGCTGGGATCGTGTGGGGGGTGCGGTTTTTGCAGAAAGGTCCCTGGAAGGCGCGGGGTTTTAAAAGTAAGGGCTTTTTCTTTCTTGATGGGGAAGAAGAGGAGAGGAGTGTGTCTCTTTTCTTCTCTCTATTTGTTTATCATGGCGTGACACTTATATGTGGTTAATGCTTTTGAGTTGTGATTAGTTTATGTTTTATTGCGAAATATGACTTCTCTAGAAGGTATTTTCTTGGTCTCGCTAAAACTTTACTTTTTACTCCCTCGTCTTGTAATGCTATAATCGAATTTAACATAATATAGTACAATGAATCTATACAGTGGCTTCACTGTCTAGATTTATTTTACTATGATACATACAGATCGGATTTGACATAACATAGTACAACGAATCTGAACAGTGACTTCACCGTCCAGATTCGTTGTACTATGTTGCGTCAAATTCGATTCTAGATTACAATATTATAAGATGGGTGGAGTAATATAAAGTTTATAAATTAATAATAAAAGTAAAATACTAAAATGTTTCTTATTAATATGGTAAAATAATTTTATGAAATGATAGGTAGTGATTTGTATAAGTTATTGAATTAATAAAATTTCTTAATTTGTAAACTAATACTAAGGGTCTGTTTAGTACGGCTCTAACTTTAAGATTTATGCTGGATCTAGGGTTTGTATGGTATAATAAACTAGCTTAAATTTTTATTTTTGATCCAAAATAAAAAAATAAATTATTCAACTAAATACTCTCAATCCATCCACATTATAAATCCATGATTTCTTGAAGTTAAGTTTAACCAGCTACATTTTTTTATACGGAGCTGCTTTGGCCTAAACAAAAGGATATAAATGAAGTATTTTTTGAAAACTACAAGTAAAGCATTTTTTAATGAAAGAAGTATAATTTTCTGTTCATATGGAAAAATAATACTTTTCTTTAAAATTCATGTATTCTAGACAAGTCAATCTTTTCAAACGATAGGTTATTCGTCTGTTAAAATTCCTACATTATTCTGGTGGTCTACATGACAAAACTGTGTATAATATAAATATTAGACTTAGTCTTGTTCTCTGTATTTCTCGAATTATGTATTTATACCTATAAAGCAAACATGTGCTGCCCATGTCTTTTAAGATAGCTTCCTTTTATCACTCTAAATTTTATTTATTCATATATACTCATAAATATTCATCACATGCCATAAATAATTTTTTTTGAGATAAAATTAAGAAATTAATACCGAGAGTAAAAATAACATTTGTTAATAAGAAATTATTATTATAAAGTACTTTCTATGTCCCGTAATATTACAACTTATAATTAGATTTGATATTTCATAATACAAGATTCATCGTACTGCTCACTGTTTAGATTTATTATAGTATGAAATATCAAATTTAGTTTTATGTTGCAATATTATGAGATAGATAGAGTATAAGAGATAGGCAAAGTATTAAAGGAATAAAAAATTTAAATTTTCAAATGGAGAGTATGTAAGAAAATATAGTTAAAGTCAAACAAAGTTGAAATACTAGAAATGAAGTTTTTTAAAAAGGAGTTAGTAATTTTGATAAAATTATGTGAAAAGGAATTTATCCGATGTGGCAGATCCCATCCTTCTGCTGCACCTCCGTATAGCATTTCGACCCCTCCGTCATGGCGGGTGGTTCGTTCGTGAGGCGAGGCGCCGCCAAATCCCGGCGCGAACCAAAAAAGCGCGGGAAAACTTTCCGGCACCCGCGCCTTCCGCTCCAGAGCTGTAAAGGTCCCATCGCCGCGGCCGCGTTTTCCACTCCCGCATCGTCTCCCCCCAAATGGGCCGCAAGAGGAGGGCTAGGGTTTCCCGCGACGGCGACGGCTACGGCGGCGAGGGGGAGGAGCCTGCGATGGCCGCCGGCTCGACCGCCGCCGAGAGCAAGAGCCTCTACGAGGTAAATCCCCCCTCCAAACCCTAGGGCGGTAGGGCCATGGCTTCCGGGTGTGCGGATAGCGGTTGGTTTCCGGCGATAGTGTTGGTCTGGTCGGATCGTGTGCCGGATCACTGGATTTTTGGGGGGATTTGAGGGCAGGGTAGCTCGTCTGCTTGTTCGATGCGATATATTCGTTTCAGTTTATCCGGTGTCGAATCAGGTTCCGCTAGTTGGGGAATTCTGTGGTTCCCTGCGCGGATGGATTGTAAACCCACCTTTGCCTCTCAGATTACCTCAAGAAATTGGGCAACTGCTTGTGTCATCACAACGTGCAAAACAATTTGGCTGCAAGGTTTATGCTCTTGATAAATCGAGATGAGTGTCTATGCATCAGCATGAGTATTTGTCCATTTGGGGTCCTGTATGGTACATCTCCAAGGATGGTCGAATGTCTCTAATGAGTTCGTTTGAATCTTGCCCCGCGCCTTCCTGTCAATTGCTATTTGATGGCATCCTTGCCTTTAAGCTATACCCTGTTTTGGGAGTTCCTCTAAGCACTAGCGCGAAAGGTATTAAGGTCCAATCAATGGTCAAATATAATTTTATCCTGCGTTGGAGTAAGTGTCAAACAGTTGTGTAGCTGGGTGTTAGGGAGAGGAAAGATTGGGCAGTCTGCCACGTTTATTACATTGAGGACAGTTCAATCTGAGCTGGTTATTTTCCTTAAAAGTCTATGTCATCAAATGTAAAGGGTTTGCCCATCTGATGGATTAGAAAACACCTATCACTGTGTGCAAGAGTTGCATGAAGTTTGCGATCGGTGGTCATATGAAGCTAAACCATTGTTTAGTTTTTGATAGCATTACCTTACTTGCACACACTGAATTCTTACCTACATCTCAGCTGATGAGGCATTTAAGTATTTTTTGGCTTGATCTCTACTGCAAAATTGTAATCAATCGGTGTGTGCTACTGTATTGTACTTAGTGTGGTTAAAAAATCTAAAATTAAAGAATGTTGCTAAAACCTAAGCTTAAAGAAATGCTGAAAGGGTACATAAAAAAATGTTATGCTTCACTTCCTTGTCTTTTGTTGTAATACAAAGTAGTTCATTGGATGTCCTTTTCTTTTCTTCATTCTGAAGATCTTAGGGGTTGAGAGGACAGCTTCACAACTGGAAATAAAGAAGGCATACCACAAGTTGGCCTTGCGTCTTCATCCAGATAAGAATCCTGGAGATGAGGTAGGATCTCATTCCCAAACATTTTTCTGTGGATTAATAAGTTCCATTTGTCTCAATTAGATTGTTGTGTGATGTCAGGAAGCCAAGGACAAATTTCAGCAGCTGCAGAAGGTGATATCTATTCTTGGAGACGAGGAGAAAAGGGCATTATATGATGAGACTGGAATTGCTGATGATGATGTGAGCACCTGATTTCAAATAGTTCGATTTCCAACCTTTCAGTTCTGGAGATATTTTCTGAATGTATTGTCTTTGCTTGTAGGCACTGGTTGGTGAAGCTGCAGACAATCTTCAAGAGTACTTCAGATCAGTTTACAAAAAGGTATGTTTTTGCTGATATGCTCCATATCTCCCTGAGACGCTTATGTTGTCTATTCACTTAGACAATGAATCATCATATTTTGGTTTGACTTTATTTTCCAGGTTACTGAGGCTGACATTGAAGAATTTGAAGCTAAGTACAGAGGGTCAGATTCTGAGAAAAAGGATTTGAAAGATCTCTATACAAAATTTAAGGGCAACATGAACAGGTGGCTTGCAAACTATAGTGTCTTTTAGTTCTGATTAAAATTTTATTCAAAAGGCAATGAATTGCTAGTGAATAATTGGGTTTCATTTATATCTTAATCTGGTGCCACTTTGTGCAGGCTTTTCTGTTCAATGATTTGCTCAGATCCAAAGCTTGATTCCCATCGCTTCAAGGATATAATTGATGGTGCAATTGTTGAAGGTAAATAATGATATGCTGTTGCCATATAATTTTACGATATAGTGGGCACCTTTTCTATTATCTTTCTATGATGAGTCGTTTGCAAAGTGCTTAGCTTATCATGCTCACTCTCAACCTGTCCCCTGAAACTTCTGTATAGATAATCATATTCCCAATTCCCTCCCTTTTGCAGGTGACCTGAAGTCAACCAAAGTATATGAGAAATGGTCTAAGAAGATCTCTGAGATAGAGCCTCCCACAAATCCATTAGAAAGAAGAGTCAAGTAAGCTCTCCGTCTTTTACATTGAAGTACCAAATTTCCATTCGATTTGATCCTCTTACCTTGAAGTGCCCAATACCTTGTCACAGGAAAAAGAAGAGCCAGGAGAACGATCTGGTGCTGGCGATCTCGCAGCGCAGGGTGCAGAGGAAGGACCGGTTTGAGTCGGTGCTCTCATCCATACTGTCCAAATGCGACACCAAGGCGACTGCGAGCAGCTCGGAGCCCACAGAAGAGGAGTTTGAACGAGCTCAAAAGAGGCTCGAGAGCAGGAGGGCCAAGAAGCAGCACAAATGATGCATTGCAGCCTCCTCTGTGCTGTGCTGATCATCAAGTTTGTGTCTTTTGACAGATGAGGCTGCCTGACCCTTTCAGCTGAGTCTGTATGAAATTGTTTGCTTTTGCCTTGATGCAAGTTCAGGCTGGAAACTAAATAGTTTGTACTAGTTTGCTTTTGGTGAAGCTGGGCTGATCCTATGAACTCTGCTGCATATCAGTGTATAATCAAATGTTAGTGGTTTTGCAATGTGAAATTATGATCTGGTTTCTGTCTAAGATAATCTTGAAAACGATGGACAAATGCCATCAACTATACGTTCCGGTCATCAAGCAGCCTGCACGGTGACCAACCGACATTAATCACCTCCACTAACGCCACAAATTAGGGAGATTTGATCAAATTAAGCAGTGGATTCGAACCAAACCGACTAACCACCTCCACTAATCACACCGCCCCATCCTCGGCAGACCCACTAATCACCAGCAGGCAGCAGCTAATCACCTCCGCTAATCGCCCGCCACCCGAGCTTCGCGCATGGCCGCTCGCGCCGCCATTAAAATCCCCCGCGTCTCGCCTCGCCTCGCCTCGCCTCTCCTCGCAGCTCAACCACCGCCAAGCCCTGCAGGAGAGAAGCGGTCGAGAAGACCACCCGTCTCCCCGCCGCAACCGCCCGCGATGGAGCTGAAGAAGATCGCCTGCGCCGCGCTCCTCGCAGTGGCGGCGTCCGCCTCGGCGGTCGCGGCCTCCGAG
>KE372774.1:345648-365675 GCA_000418225.1 Zizania latifolia | reverse complement strand
CCGCCGTCCTTCCCGTGCCTCCGCGGCAGGGGGGTAGGCGGGGGCCCCGCCGTATCGGCCCGCGCCACGGGTAACCTGGGTAGACCCCTGGCCACGTGGCGGGCCGCGGCGTCGATGGCACGGCCGATGTGCGCGAAGGGGAGCGCCGCGGAGAGGAGTGCAGGCGCCGATGCCGGGGCCGGGGCGGCGCAGGGGAGCTTCACGCCGGAGGAGACAAAGAGGACGTCCCGGCGGGGCCCCATGGCGGCGACTGAGGAGGCGCAGGCGCGGGCGCAGGAGCAGGCGCAGGAACCGCCCTAGGGTCTAGGGTTTTGGGGACGAGGCGATGGTGGTGGAGGAGGAGGAGGGCTCGAGGGTTTCGCCCGCCATGGGCGATGCGGCGGAAGAGGGGAGGACGGAGAGGGCGCTCCGGCCTCTCCGGTTGCGGCTCGCGCCGTCGTTGGGATGACGAGAGCCGTTGGATCGCTTCGAGATTTGTGCTACGGGCAGATGCGTGGATCTGGTCCGTTGGGTGATAATCTAGCAGATCCAACGGCGGGGATTAGATGGAAGGGGATTCTATTATGAGATAAAAAAGAGAAATTTTCAAAATAGTTTTGCAATGGAAAAAATTCAAGTTTCAGGACGAAATTGCAACCAAAGTCCAAGAGATAAGAACTCATAGAGCATTAAAGTATTCTAGGCCCAAATAATGAATTTAAGGCCAAAATGTAGATACTGTAAATTTGGGTCAAGAAGCCCAAAGTTCTTGCTTTTCAGCATATGAGCCAATTCAAGCATTTCAGCCCATAGTGACCAGAATGAATACTACAGATCTGTTTGGAGAAGATTATGATTAGAAGTAGCTGTTAAGTATCTAACTAACGAGAATCTAATAACTTTTAGAAGTAGCTGTTAAGTATTTAACTGATGAGAATCTAAAAAAGTTATTGTTTCTATATTCTGCAACTATTGTTTGGGGAGCTTCAGATTCTAAAAGTAGTTGTATCTGCCAGAAGCTCCCTAAAAAGGCTCTGAATATTGATTCATTTATAGGTTACGTAGCTACTAAGTTTTATAATTTATAAGAAAATATGAATTGTTTGAGCGAGCTGAAGATTTAAAAAAATGCAATTGTTAGAAACTCTTCAAACATGGCCTGCAACTTGCAGATTATTTTCTTTTCCTGACCCTTCATGTTTTCTCCTGTCTCTTTTATGTTTTCTATATGCTCAAGAAGTCAAGAGTCCAAGGCTCTACTTGGCAGTATATTAATGTAAGGTGAAACCAAACGGGAAGCACAAAATTCAAGTTAAAAACAAGCCAAATTTCACCATGGTGGCTACAGAACGAGAGACAACAACCAGGCGAATCCGGAGTTTTCTATTTGGAATTCGGCATGTTTTGACAATCGGTGTCGATAGCGATTTAAATCGTATTCACATTAAACATAGCAAAAATACAGAAAAGAGCTCATTTTCCACGGGAATCATTCAAAATTCACACATTAAAAAAAAAACCTTATCTTGCGCAATTGCCCCCAAACAATTTCCAAAAGAAACCTTGTAAAATATTGTCCCTGAGGATTTTGATGGTTTGAATTGCCCCAAAACATGGGATCTTGGTGGGAATCAACCTGTTTTTTCACAAAAGAAATGAACTTTCAGAGTATAGCTCAACTGAGCCCACAACTTTGCATGTGTTGGGGATAAAGACATTAGGGCTTTTTGCATCAGCTTTTTCTTGGGTTTTGGCCTTGTCATATAAAGCCCTTGGATAAAGGTGAAGGGGGGAGAAAGCAAACAGCTTAGTGGAGTGTGACAAGGAATTGTGTCCCTAGTGCTTGGTAGTTGTTTGCTGAAAATTATCCCTTTGACACTGTTCTGCAAACTCTGAATGACACCCATCATGCCTGACACAACACCTGATTGTCTTTCCTTGAGAGGACATAAATCCTACCCTCAAACCTATGTTTGATGGAGAATTGGAGGTAGCTTGGTGGCCCAGGCTGCACGTAGGCTTCATTTGATAGAGCTTTAGATCTAAGATATTTTAGAGTTGGTTAAACTTAACTCTAAGAAATATTTGATCTAGAGTTGTGAGTGAACTGAGGGTATTTGATTGAGTCGTCTGATTTTTATTTTAAACTAAAAATAAAAGCTCAAACTATTCTATTTTACCATATAAACCGTAGGTCCAACATAAATATAAAAGCTAGAGCATTACCATATATTCAGAGGTTAGGTCGAGTTTCCATGTATATGTGAACATGAAAACCTATCAAAGTTGGCTACACTGGAAAGTAAGGGTTTTTCCTAATATGTTTGGCTTTGTGTTTTTAAAGAAAACACAAATACTTCCGATGGACCTTCAATTTTTGAACACTCAGAAAAAGGGTTGTTATATCATATTTTTAGCATGGGTAATTTCGAACGTACTCGTAAGCCCACTAAATTCTTAAATAAAGATGAGGAAATCTCTAATTTTGAATAGGTCACCCATATGGAATGCAAGAGCATTTCCAAATTCACACAAGATTAGACCTTTAGAGCAGATGTTTGTAAATTTAGCTTTCCTCTAGTTCAATCTTCACAAGGAAAAAAGTCTACATTTCTAAGGAGAATTTAAAATACTAGGATGAATCTCATGCATCTTAGTCCTCTTTTGCTAAACACCTTCTCTCCCATTGACACCAGACTAGCTTATGTTGACACCATGACATGGCCAAAACTCCACACATAAATAAGCTCATAAGCAAGCTGTATAAAGCTTATTTAAGAAAATGCTCCACTTTTGCAGGGAAATCTCTAGCCATTCCAAGCTCATATCAGGGGCATATATGCGAAATTTCATAACCAGAAAAAGATAAACAGGAGCAAAGAAAGGAGGACCTAGAAGAAAAAGAATAAACAGGAGCAAAGAAAGCGAACGCACATCAGGCGCCACTACCAGGGTTTTTTATATAATATCTTTTGTCACACTACATATTATAGTGCAAAAAGTAAATGATATCTATACTGCTTTAAAAATAAATAGTAGTGGTGATAGTGAATCTGTCATCACTATAATCCTTTTCATTGACACGTGGGTTCTCATTGTCAGTGAATGTTATTTTATCATGTTTTAAGTTATTTGTATCATTTGCATTGTGTTTTTTAATGTTGTAAATTTTTTCCATTACAACGCACGGGCACTCAACTAGTCAAATTATATATTATCTTCATTTCATAATATAAGTCGTTTGATATTTTTTAAGTTAAACTTATTTAATTTTAACTAAGTTTAAGTAAAAATATATTAACATTGACAATATTAAATAAATACACTATTAAAATATATTTAATGGTTGATTTAATAAAACTAATTTGATATTATAATTGTTAATATATATTTTCGTAAATTTGATCAAAGCTGAAGAAATTTGATTTGGAAAAAGTCAGACGACTTATATTCTAGGCGATAGAGACTAAAACCAAATAAAAAAAATTCAAATTCAAACTTATTATGTTGATTTAAAAATCGAGCAGACGAAAACAAAAAAGCCGCACAATTCACGCCTTTTCCCACCCAATTGCAAACCAAATATAAACAAACAAACGCGACGTGACCTCCGCCTCCTCCTCCCTCCCCGCGGGCGGCTGGTATCACGCCTCCCCGGTCCCCCCTCGCCGTCTCGCCTCCGCCGCCGCCTTCTAAACCCTCCTACTCCTCCTCCTCCACAATCCCTGGAGGAGCGCGCGCGACAGCGGAGAGGCAGTGCGCTAGCGCCGTTCCCCGCCGCCGCCGATCGCCGGACTGCCGGAGGCCGAGGTAACCGCGTTCGATCTCGCCGCTTCGCCGGCCTGAGTGTTTTATTTTTTTTTAAAAAAATCCAGCTGTAGCTTTCGTCTCACCCGCTCCATGGGGTTTCTTTACTCCCGTGCTGTGGCGTTCGTCCAGATGATACGCATCATACGCTCGCCATCGTTTCTTTTCTTTTTTTATACTAGTTTTCTCTCGTCTAAATTTTGTGCGCGGACTGGTATTTTTTCCCCTTTTGCCAAATGGATAAATGTTTGCTGTCGTCGGCGCGCTTGTGTGGGGTTTGACGATTTGCGCGCGCCTAATGCAAGTGGTGGTGGTTGCTCAAGCTTTCCAAGCTTAAACAATTCGGTTCAACGCTATCACTGAACTTAGAATGTACCGAAAAAATCCATACTTTAGCATCTATTGTTTAATTATCAATTTGGGGAGGCTGCTTTGGTTAGTGGTTTACCAGGACTATACATTTTTTAAGGATTATACATATGTAGTTCTGTACTGAGTTCATAATTCAAGATGTACCTGCAAATTTGCAATACTGAAGTCTGAGCTGGATTATTAGTAACTATTATTATATCCTGCCAATTGGTTGTAAAATAATACTATAGCATGTACATGACCATGGATTTATGATAGTTTGTGGTTGTTCCTGGGACAGGGATGGAGCAGAACGGAGAGAACCATCTCAAAGATCCACTTCTTCTTCAGGTGGATGGGGGCTCTGGTGCTTCCCCTGCCAGGCCGTCGCCGCGGAAGGAGAGGAAGACAACGAAGGTCATGTTCAATGTCCGGGGGATCTCGTGTGCTTCCTGTGCCGTGTCGATAGAGACGGTGGTGGCAGGCCTCAAGGGAGTCGAGAGCATCTCGGTGTCGCCGCTCCAGGGCCAAGCTGTTGTCCAGTACATGCCGGAGGAAACCGATGTAAGATTGCCTTGAGCTGACAGTCTTGCTTTCATTGCACTAGATTTTCATCATGGCGTTTTGGGTGGTTGTCATCACTGATTCACTGGGGGCAAAATAGGATTTTGAATTAAATGCATATGGCAGCTTCTTCTGTAATGTCTTCACTACAAGTTATTGTGGGTCAATTCTCTATTGGACTAGGAGTATGGGTCTGCAACTAATTTAATATAAGCAGGCTGGTGATTCTGAATTTCAGGAGCTGAATTTTATCCTGTATGTCGTGATTAGGTAATTAGGTTACATGCCAAGTTTGGCCTCATCTTTGCCTAATTGCCTCTGTATATGTCTAAGTACTGCTGGCCATTGACCATCTTAACAATCTTTTTTGTCGGTGTGGGCCAATCCCTTGACAATGACTGTTAAATCATAGAATGCCCTTTATACCTCATTGAATTCATGTTCTTCCATGCCTGGAATATTCTTAAAAGGCTTAGTTTAGTTATGCTCATAAATGTTTTGCTGTGGAACCATATATCTTTTTGTACTGCTTACCTAAAACTTTTCAGTAGCAATTTGATTTGAATCAATATTTTTCATGGTTCTAAAAATTGGTAACTGACACTCAAAAGTTCACGTATTTATTGGTGACTGTACATCCTAACTGGAAAATATTTGATGAGTACAGGTCCATGTTCCTTATATATAATTGCCAATTAGGCTGTATAGTCACTAAACACTAATAAGTACACAAACTGGTAAATTCTGTCTGCATGAACGCACCTTCAGTTCACTAACCTCACGTATACTTCAAGCTATACTCATGAAGTAATGACAGAATATATCACTTTGGCATTATTTTCCATATGTTCTCAGTTAAGATCCTCATTCTTACAGACAAGAACCATAAAAGAAGCTATCGAAGGCCTCAATTTTGAGGTCGATGAACTTCACGAACAAGAAATCGCTGTGTGCAGACTCCGGATAAAAGGAATGGCATGTACAAGCTGCTCAGAATCTGTTGAGCGGGCACTTCAGATGGTGCCGGGAGTGAAGAAAGCTGCAGTAGGACTTGCACTAGAGGAAGCTAAGGTCCACTTTGATCCGAATATCACCAATCGTGATCTTATAATTGAGGCTATTGAAGATGCTGGATTTGGAGCTGATCTCATTAGTTCTGGGGATGATGTGAACAAAGTGCACCTAAAACTAGAGGGCGTGAGTTCTCCAGAAGACACAAAACTCATCCAGTCAGTACTGGAAGCTGTAGAAGGGGTGGATAATGTTGAGTGTGACACTGTGGGACAGACGATAATAGTTGCATATAACCCTGATGTCACTGGCCCAAGATTATTTATTCAGTGCATTCAGGATGCTGCACAGCCCCCTAAATACTTCGACGCCAGCTTGTACTCACCACCAAGGCAAAGAGAAGCAGAGCGGCACCATGAAATTATGAACTATAGGAATCAATTTCTTTGGAGTTGCCTGTTTACTATACCTGTATTTCTGTTCTCCATGGTTCTGCCTATGCTTTCTCCTTTTGGGGATTGGCTGTTTTATAAAGTATGCAATAACATGACTATAGGTATGCTTTTGCGGTGGTTGCTGTGCTCTCCCATTCAGTTCATTGTTGGTTGGAGGTACAATCTCAGACTCTCCAACAGCTTCTACTTTTTTCTCTTTTCTGTCAAAGTATCATGTCTCCTGTATTTAGCCTAAATATAACATCGTCTTCTACTCTTCTCTTGTTTCCTTAATTGCACACTTGCACTAAAAACCATGTGTTGTAATTCATTATGTTTTATTTTACTACCAGATTTTACATTGGAGCTTATCATGCGCTAAAACGAGGATACTCGAACATGGACGTCCTTGTTGCCTTGGGAACAAATGCTGCTTACTTCTATTCTGTGTATATTGTTCTGAAGGCACTAACATCAGACTCGTTTGAAGGACAAGATTTCTTCGAAACTAGTGCTATGTTGATATCTTTTATATTGCTGGGAAAATATCTGGAGGTGGTGGCAAAAGGAAAGACATCAGACGCTTTGTCAAAGTTGACAGAACTTGCACCAGAAACAGCTTGTCTTCTTGCTTTGGACAAAGATGGAAATGCCATTTCAGAAACAGAGATCAGCACCCAGTTACTTCAGAGAAATGATGTTATTAAGATTGTCCCTGGGGAAAAGGTCCCTGTTGATGGTGTTGTCATCAAAGGCCAAAGCCACGTGAATGAAAGTATGATAACCGGCGAAGCAAGGCCCATTGCAAAGAAACCAGGAGACAAGGTTGGTGTTTTTACTATTAATTTGGTCTTGTTATGAACTATAATCATGATGCTTCAATTTGCTTGTTTTTTAACAGGTTATTGGTGGCACTGTAAATGACAATGGTTGCATAATTGTTAAGGTCACTCATGTTGGGTCGGAAACGGCTCTGTCACAGATAGTTCAGTTAGTTGAAGCTGCTCAACTTGCAAGGGCTCCAGTGCAGAAGTTGGCAGACAAGATTTCACGGTTTTTCGTCCCAACTGTAGGTTATCTTGTTTTCTCCTGCAAATTTCCTTACTGCTATCCTGCCTAACTAATTAATAATTGGTTACGATGGTAATTCTAAGTGTTTATCCTAGACACATAGTCAGCATCCAACTGGAAACTTTACCTACCTAACTGATTAATAATTGACTGCCCTAGTAATTTTAGGTATTTATCCTAGACTCAGTCAGCATTCATCCAGAAACTATTTTGAACCTACCCAACTTCTACTGTACATTCATAGAACAAATTTATTTATTCAGATTGGTGGATTAGCAGTTTTAACACTGCTCCCTTACCAATTTAAACTCTTCTCTACAGTAAACATCGGTTACTTGTGAGAAATGTTACCCTGAGTGGTACTTGCAAATGTTTTGAACTTCTGATGCTTCTCATGCATGTGTTCTGTGAGATTGTCTCTTTCTTCGTCTCATATTGTTCCTTCTCATTTTAAGGTTGTGGTGGCTTCATTTCTTACATGGCTTGGCTGGTTCGTAGCTGGACAATTTCACATATACCCCCGAGAATGGATTCCAAAGGCAATGGATAGCTTTGAACTTGCTCTGCAGTTTGGGATATCTGTTCTCGTTGTTGCATGCCCGTGTGCTCTTGGACTGGCTACACCGACTGCTGTTATGGTTGCCACTGGAAAAGGTGCTTCTCAAGGTGTTCTTATTAAGGGTGGAAATGCACTTGAGAAAGCTCACAAGGTAACCGTGAGATGTTTTTTCTTATATATAGATGCTAGTATAATAAGTCGTTTCTCACTTCAAATTTATTCTAATGTTGTATATTGCCACGCTAAATTATTCCATATATTTCTGTATCTGCAGGTTAAAGCTATCATATTTGATAAAACTGGAACGCTGACTGTCGGTAAACCTTCTGTTGTTCAAACAAAAGTGTTCTCCAAGATACCACTTCAAGAACTGTGTGATTTGGCTGCTGGTGCTGAGGTTGGCTTCTTATTCACAAGAATGCCAATATTTTTTGGTGAATGTCGTGTGATGTTCCCAGTTTGCTATCTCATGTTATCAACCTTGGCTTCTTTATGCTACCTTTTTCTGCCTCTTACAATTTTCTACTACCTTTGTCAGGCAAACAGTGAGCATCCTCTATCAAAGTCTATTGTTGAGTACACAAAGAAGCTCAGGGAACAATACGGATCTCACAGTGACCACATGATGGAGTCCAAGGACTTTGAGGTGCATCCAGGGGCAGGGGTGAGTGCCAGTGTTGAAGGCAAGCTGGTGCTGGTTGGAAACAAAAGGCTCATGCAAGAGTTTGAAGTTCCAATAAGCTCTGAAGTGGAGGGATACATGTCTGAAACAGAAGAGCTTGCTAGGACCTGTGTGCTTATTGCTGTCGACAGGGCTATCTGTGGAGCTCTTGCTGTCTCAGATCCTCTGAAACCCGAGGCAGGCCGTGCCATTTCATACCTTAGCTCAATGGGTATCTCGAGTATCATGGTGACAGGCGACAATTGGGCTACAGCTAAATCCATAGCTAAAGAAGTTGGGATCAACAAAGTATTTGCCGAAATCGATCCAGTTGGTAAAGCTGAAAAGATTAAGGACTTGCAGGTACAATCTTTTCTCCTCTCAGCATATCGTTAGAATATAAAGTAAATTGTTCATCTTTTTCTATCAGCTTAAATTTTTGGATTGAATTGATTGATACATGCAACTCAGTACTTATAGTTGAATAGATCAAGGTTTACCATCAGTATTCCTGCTTACACCATGTGTGCACAGATGCAAGGGCTGACAGTGGCCATGGTCGGTGACGGGATCAACGACTCGCCAGCTCTAGCTGCTGCAGATGTAGGCTTGGCGATTGGTGCCGGCACCGACGTCGCCATTGAGGCTGCTGACATTGTCCTGATGAGGAGCAGCCTTGACGACGTGATCACTGCCATCGATCTCTCAAGGAAGACACTCTCAAGGATCCGGCTGAACTACGTCTGGGCTCTGGGCTACAACGTGCTGGGCATGCCGGTGGCTGCAGGCGTCCTGTTCCCGTTCACCGGCATCCGGCTGCCACCCTGGCTCGCCGGCGCCTGCATGGCAGCCTCGTCGGTGAGCGTCGTCTGCTCGTCGCTGCTGCTCCAGCTCTACAAGAAGCCGTTGCACGACGATGAGGTGGCTGGACCCAAGAATGACCCGGATTTGGTGTGAAGACTGAAGAAAAAGAAAAAGTCTCGGTCTGGGCTGTGCTGACTGAACATGTTGCAAACCTCCTGATTGATTAGTGTACAGTAATCATGTTTTGGGATTTCTTCTCTGCCATCTTGAACTCTTTTTTTGATTGATTCTTTAATAATCTGGGGGCCTTAGCCCTTTTGATATATCTTAAAATCGTCAGATTTATAACATAATCATGATTATTGGATAAACAGCGAGACAAATGATTCTGATTATTAGTTACGAGTGATTAATTATGATTATTATGTAATTTGGCTATAATTTTTGTTTGACATATAATTTACTTCTATTTTAAACATAAATTGCTAGTAAGTAGTTCAAAAGGATGGTTATTCACTGTTATATACATGTGATATTATTATGTTTAAACAACAATTGTAGTGCTTTCTGGTAAGGCAACGTTGTTACTATGAACAACATATGCAGACAGCAATTGAGTAGCTGAACTGTGAAGCACGCATTTTTGCTTGAGTGGTAGGCTTGAGAATGAAGTGGTTGGTCTTTGCATTAGTGATCACAAATCTTATGTAACCTCATGGCAAATCTTACACCAGAGAAGGCAGAGTCTTTTAAATTCTTGCAAACATATTAAGGGTATGTTTGTTTTAGCTAGAGATTTTTAGTAGTTAATTGGTCTAAGTATCTTGTTGACGGGTTCGAGTAGTTGGCTATTCTAAATATCTAGCTGGCGAGAATATGGAGAAGTTAATTTTTTCTGGTTTCTGAATTCTAGTTTATTTCTAAATTCGGTAGCTACTGATTCTCGAGTGAGCTAGTTCATTTGAAAATTTTGTAAAAATCATGTTTTTCCTCTCAACAATAGTTTTGAATTTAAAATTTTTTGATAAAAATTCTATAAAATTTATGTATTCCAATTAGAACCTAAGGGCTCACGCGAAACTAACAATGCAGTGATGAGCTGGACCTCCAGATGGAATGAAATGAATTGATCGGTAGGCAGCGGCGACGACGAAGAAGAGGCAGTGGACGGCGGCAAGGACGCCGGGCCACGCAATTCGTTCGTTCGCGCCAAAAATAGCAGAAAGCCCAGAGCCGCGCGACCTGCGTCGTCGTCGTCGTCGTCGTCTAAACATAGCTCGCCTCCGCCGCATATAAACCGGCGCGCGCACGCCGCCCTCTTCGTCCCATCTGCCGCGCGCCACCTCGGTGAGAGAGAGAGAGAGAGAGAGAGAGAGCTAGGACGCGCGCGCGCACGGCCGAGATGGTTAACGGGAGCACGGAGGCGCTTGCCGCCGTCGTGGCGGCGGCGCTGATGGTGGGCGTGGCGGTCGCGACGACGGCGTCGTCGACGCCGTCGAAGCCGGAGGGCCCGCTGGACATCGCGCAGCTGGGGGCGCGCGGCGACGGGAAGAGCGACAGCACCAAGTTCATCATGCAGGCGTGGAAGTACGCGTGCGCGGCGACGGGGACGCAGAAGATCGTGATCCCCCCCGGCAACTACCTCACCGGCGCCCTCGTCCTCTCCGGCCCCTGCACCAGCGACATCATCATCCGCCTCGACGGCAACCTCCTCGGCACCGGCAACCTCAACGCCTACAAGACCAACTGGATCGAGGTCATGCGCGTCAACAACTTCGCCATCAACGGCCACGGCACCATCGACGGCCAGGGCCCCCTCGTCTGGAAGAACAACGAGTGCCACAAGTCCTACAACTGCAAGATCCTCCCCAACGTCCGTGCTCCCCATCGCCATTGCCTTCTTCTTCCTCTCTCTCTCTCTCTCTCTCTCTCTCTCTCTGTCTCTCTAATGGAGGTCTGGATCGCCATGGACGGATAAAAACCAGAGCTTGGTGCTGGATTACGTGACGAACGCGACGATCAGGGGGGTGACGCTGCTGAACAGCAAGTTCTTCCACATGAACATATTCCAGAGCAAGAACGTGCTGGTGGAGAAGGTGACCATCACGGCGCCGGGGAACAGCCCCAACACCGACGGCATCCACATCGGCGACTCCACCAACGTCACCATCGCGGCCACCACCATCGCCACCGGCGACGACTGCATCTCCATCGGCCCCGGGAGCAAGAAGATCCGCGTCCACGCCGTCCGGTGCGGGCCCGGCCACGGCATCAGCGTCGGCAGCCTCGGCCGGTACAAGGACGAGAAGGACGTCGAGGACGTCGTCGTCACCGACTGCAGCTTGCACGGCACCACCAATGGCCTCCGGATCAAGTCGTACGAGGACTCCAAGTCGCAGCTCAAGGCGACCAAGTTCGTCTACGACGGCATCACCATGGACAACGTCTCCTACCCGATCATCATCGACCAGAAGTACTGCCCCAACAACATCTGCTCCAAGTCCGGCAACTCCAAGGTCACCGTCGCCGACATCGTCTTCAAGAACATCGTCGGGACCTCCGCCACGCCGGAGGCCGTCACGCTCAACTGCGCCAACAACCTGCCATGCCAGGGCATCCAGATGCACAACGTCAACGTCAAGTACAACGGCGCCGGCAACACCACCATGGCCGTCTGCCGGAACGTCCACGGCAAGACCAGTGGCGTCGCCAAGGAACTCGCCTGCCTCTGATTATTTCACTATCTAATCAAACCAATTCATTAACCATCCAACTAAACTAGCTGTAATTTAATCTAATCTCTGTACCAACCGCTTGATTATTCATCTAGCTTTCCCCCTTTTTCCGTTTAATTGATCGTTTATTCCTTTTTTTCGTTTAATTTGTTTGTTGGGAAATGGTGACAAAAAAAGAGAAAACGAATGTATGAAATTTACTTGTGGGCTGACTCGCACAATGCATGATTTTGAATCAAGGTTATTTCTATAAATTGAAAAACAAAAAAATGGTAATTGAACTGATTCTTATCAAAATTCTGCAGAACTAGATTTTTTTAGTTTGGTTTTACCAGATAGCTAGCTACCACGTAGCTGCACACGCACGGGTGGTCTCAGGGAGTCAGTGAGATGTCACAAACCTCACCAGATCACCTCCAAACTAATCTCGGCCGCAGTGAAGAGTACGAGTATTCTGGACCGTTTGATCATACGACCAACATCACATCTGGCACGTCGATTTTTGGATCCAGCAGTGCATATCAACTCAAAAGGTGTCTGAATTTTGTAAGAAACAGAGGATGCTGCACCACAGATTGCGACATTATTGAAACGATTACGAGTTCGAATCGATTTTATCGTCACTGGACAACATAAGTACAGGAAAGCAGGCTATATGCCCTATCTGGGATCATGGAAGTGCAGGCAGAACCTTCCCGGTGCAGATTCCAAATCCGACATTGTACTCTTCACCCTGTAAATCAAGTACTCCCAGCCTTTTAGATTACAGGTCTCGTTTGATTTTTTTAGTTAAACTTCTCTAGATTTAACCAAGTTTACAGAAAAATATATTAGCATCTACAATATCTAATAAATATCATATAAAAACATATTTTATGGTAGATTTAATGAAATTAACTTGATGTTTTAGTTGTTAGTATATTTCTATAAAACTGGCCAGACTTATAAAAAGGTCAAACGATTTATAATATGTAAATGAAGTATTTAATAGAATCAAGATAGAGCATAGCAGATGTCTTTTTAATGAAAATAGATCTTTTTAATGAAAATAGATCTTAATTTGATTGATCAGGAAAGAGAGTTTATTGTACCTTGCAACAGGCTGTCAAGATGACCTCATCGCCATCCTCTAAGAACTTGCGGGTTGAATTTCCAACTGATATCTCCTTCTGCCCGTTCCATGTTAGCTCCAGCAAACATCCCAAAGATTCTGGTTCCTGATAGGAGGCATATGTTAAAACATAAATACAGATAATGACTTCTAAATTAGCATGTGTATGATGGTATTGATATTCCAAATGGTGTCCATACAGGTCCACTTAGTGTGCCAGTTGCAAACATATCCCCTGGTCTCAGATTGCATCCATTAACAGTGTGGTGTGCCAGTTGCTGGGTTAAAGTCCAATACCTGGGAAAAAATAGTTAAGGATAAAGTGCACGGGTTACATATGGTGAGGCATGAACAGTTGGAGACATAAATAACATTCCTCCTCGGATATCACCTAATCCCAATAAAGGGACCCAATGTTGGCATATCATCTAAGCTTATAAACATGTAAATACTCTTTGTAACCTCATTGTAAACTCGAGCTCTCAAGTAATATAACAGGACTAACTGGTTATTCCCTCTTACACTTGTGTTGCCCCCAACAACATAAGCAAACAAACAGATAGATAATTATTACAAGTTATAAAACAGGGTGCATGTAGTGCATTACACCAGATCACTGCTAAATGCCATGAGAATTGTTACCAAAACCAATGAAACCTTACAAACATATTCATGCAATTGACTATTGAAGGCATGGGTCGGGCAACCCATCCAAATAAAAATATGTAGAAGGCTGATAATGAAAAGGAAAGCATGCAATGTCCTTACAGATGTTTGAAGTTACTCTTTGTGACGATTGATGGTTCACTTTGCTCCATGGACTTAATCCAAACCTTACAAAAAAAAGAAAAGTGAAATAAAATCAGTTTAGATTTTAATCAAATAATATCAATTTAAAAAGTAGCAGTGTGAGAAAAACTTACTTCAAGAGGAATATCATAGTTTACATGGTTCTTTTCAGCTAAGTAAGGCAAAGGCTCTGGTTCCTGCCAGAGCAAAGCAAATAAGTTATTCATTGAACACTAAAATGCTGATTAGCAAAAGAAACAATAAGGTTAACTATATTAAGACAAGCAAATTGCTCACCTGCTTAGGAGCATCACAAGCAAAAGGCTTTAGGGCATCCATAGTAACAATCCAAGGAGATACTGTTGTACCTAAAGAAGCATAAAAATCACAAGTAGAAAGGAAACTTGTTATATAGCAGGAAAAGGTATAGTTCATTGCAGAAATCACGAAATATTTCACTACCGTAATTGCACAGCCCACAGCGGAAATATGAAACTCAAAACTGAAAGCTACAGAAGTATTCTTGAACTTATTATGAGCCTCTGTTAAACATAAGCAAGATATGTGCAGGACTTGAACTTTTCCATAGAGTGGTGTACTGAACATGGTAAAAGAAATAAACTGACAAAGCATCAGATGTATTACTGAAGCTTTTCCCAAGGAAAGGTCCAAGAGGCATAGATTCCCAGGCTTGGATATCTCTGGCTGCAATATTATACAAAACTCAGCTTAACCACAGCATGCAACTAATCTAAAACAAAAACCAAAAAGGATACTTACCACTCCAATCATTCATTACCACTAGGCCAAAGATATGTTCTTCAGCATCATTAATATCAATAGGTTTGCCCAATTCATTCCCTGGTCCAACAATGGCTGCCTGAAAGCAACATATGTTATGATTATATTTAATCTAGGGGAAATGCACAATATCTATAACTAATTACAATTTACAAATGGCCATGAATATGATAATTATTTTTATATCAATGACAACCAACAACTCAAAATTAGCAAAGATGTATCAAGTATGTCAATAACAGCTCAAGAATACCAAGTGCTGCAGGTCAAGAGGTTTGTAAGAAACTAACCATCTCAAGTTCAAAATCAAGCTTCTTAGAAGGACCAAAATAAGGTTGAGCATCTCCTATTGGATGGCCTTGTCCTCTAAAAAGCAGAGAAAGATGACAATATTAACATATGAATTGAATGTTGTGAAAAAAATGATGATATACTAGACACATGTACAGTCAACTACAGTAAGTCATAGCATGCGCGAAAAATGTTGGAATGCAGGAAGAAATCATAAATATTGTGATCATGTCAAAAAGAGGGCACTGGGAGCAGTAGATTAGAAAAACAGGCACTTCAGAGGTTATATAAAACTAGAAACAACTACTCACCGTTCAATTTAACTGTTATATTCAGATAATAGTAAAATTTTCTGGTAATATGATAAAATTTTAATAACTATTTGAATTTTTGGGATGTATACCTGGGTCGAATAATGTCTGTTCCAGATATGATCACAGAGGATGCTCGGCCGTGGTAACCTATTGGAAGATGAAACCTGAGTAAAGCCGACAGACATTGCAGGTTAGTGATATAAGTGAAACCATGGACATAGAAAAACTTCAAGATAATTTCTCAATTTGTATTCTACAAAAGTTGAGCACTAGTAACAGCTCATGGGTAGATGCTTAGGTCCTGGTCTTATCAGCCAGGATACACATTACACACAGTATATCAGATTGCAACTTTATTTTACTTTTACAAATAGATTCATTACTAGTACAGCATAAAACCACAATTCGCAGCTTCATGCGCAATCTACACCTAACCTCAGTCATTATCATAATGTCGATCCTCAAGTCTCAACACAAGGCATGGTAAAAACACATTACCAATTAGGATTGACTGGAGTTTGCGGCCCACGGAAGATGAACCCACAATTCCTTGCATGGTGCACAGAACAAAAGAAGTCTGTGTAATCTCCCACCATGATTGGTAGAAGCATCTCTATATCACTCTGTATGATCAAAAATAGAAGTGAATTCATC
This sequence comes from Zizania latifolia, assembly GCA_000418225.1. Lineage (NCBI taxonomy): Eukaryota > Viridiplantae > Streptophyta > Magnoliopsida > Poales > Poaceae > Zizania > Zizania latifolia. The sequence goes on along the minus strand of KE372774.1, from coordinate 349,739 downwards.
GATGATTCTCTTGTTTCTCCTAGACAAGAAAACAATAGTTGTATCAGCTCACCATGGGAACAAGGCACTTCTTCCTCAAGGCCTCATTATCACGCAAAACAGGCTCATCAGCTGCAAAGATAGGAAAAGAAAAGTAAGAAGAAGTTCCCTTCGCATAGAGACTATTCCTCGCAAAAAAATCATAGCCACTATAAGCACACTTTATTGACGCTTGTTTGCATCACGATACATTCGCATAACATAGTACTGACAACACCATTATGGGAAAAATTACTCAGCAGCATCAGAAGTTGGGGGACTAGTGTAGGCTGAAAATTTGAAGTGGGTAGAGAAAGAAGAACCTGCGAGGATCCTCTGGAGCGTGGCGCGCGCCTCCTTCCACGCCGGCCGCCCCATCGCCAGGAACATGTTGAGAGTCTCCTGCGCGCGCACCAACAAGGCAACAAATCGATCAGATCACATTGCTAGCCAACACCAAACACCCATGATTACTAGTTTACTACAATTAACACCAACATCAAAATCACAGCGAGATGCCGAGATCAGTCGCCGATATCTCCAATGCGCATGCACCGGCCCGATTGGCGACGCTAAGCTAAGCCAAATAAGCTTAGCCTCACCACAAGGAGGAGAGGAAGAAGGCAGGCAAGCGGGTAGGTAAGGTAAGGTAGGCAGGTAGGTACGCACCTGTCGGAAGCAGGCGGAGCCTGCGAGCAGGGGCCCGTCGAAGAGCCCGGCATCGGAGACGGCGGCAAGGTCGAGCGCGAAGTCCCCGATGGCGACGGCCGGGCGCGGCGGCTCCGTCGCCCCACGCCGGCGGAAGACCCCGAAGGGCAGATTCTGGATGGGGAAGTGCGAGTCCCTCCCCACCTCCACGAACGACCGCAGCTGCTTCCCCTCCGCCATTGCCCCCTCCTCCTCCTCTCCCTCCCCCTCTGGCCCACTCCCTCTCTCCCTCTCGTCGTCGTCCTCGTCGTCGTCAAAGAGGAGCAGAACTCACACAACATGAACAGCTTTAGCCTTTAGCGGCTTGACCCAAAACGGACATTCTGACGTGGATACTAATTTTTTGATATAAAATTTGAAGAAATTATACTAATTTATGTAAAAGTCTTATAAAATTTCTATGTTTTAAAGATCCCTATTTTTGTGAAACTTAATTTAACTAGATTGGTAATTACGAGGGAAATCATATAACCTTTGTCAACCGGTATTACTTTCTCTGGTAAAAAAAAAGGTCACATTTGAATTTTCGTACTGTTTTCGATGCATAACTATGAATATAATTTTATATTAGAACATGTCTACAAATTTGAAAAAAAAAAGAGATTGTGAAATTACTTTTTAATAAAAATCTACTAGTATTATTTTTATATTTTTCAGCTAGGTATTTTATAAATTATTAACGGTCAATTTTTTTAAAATCCCATCTATAATTTTATATTAGAACATGTCTACAAATTTGAAAAAAAAAAGATTGTGAAATTAATTTTTAATAAAAATCTACTAGTATTATTTTTATATTTTTTAGCTAGGTATTTTATAAATTATTAACGGTCAAAATTTTTAAAATCCCATCATATTTTGGTCAAAACGTCGTGTACTGGAGTAGTAAGCAACTAAGCGTGCACAAGTAAGATAAATTGATAATGTTCCGGTAAAAAAATAACTCGAGAATTGTGTGAAGAGAATAAAAGCAGGAGACATCAAGTTTTTTTTAAGATGGTTACGTGGTTCCGACTTTAATTAAAAGTAATGTAACGAAGATATAATACGAAAACTTTTTATGGCTCCGATTTTAATTAAAAGTAATGTAACGAAGATATAATACGGAAACTTTTTATGAGACTATCCATTCTAGTGGGATCTGGTACTTTAGTGCTCACCTCCCTTTCAGAGGTGATGTCGAGACGTCAAATTCAACCCTAACTATTTTATTGATCCACGTGTTCCTATTTCTTCCATCTCTTTAAGCTTTAATATTCAAAAACAAGTAGTTTTTTTTATTATATCTTGTCCTCTAGATGAAGAGTCCAATGCGATGCGCAAGTGACGTGTCAGGTGTTAGGAAACACTTGTCTGAGAATCAAATATTTGGACACATCTCTGTATTTTAAAGATTGGTCTTATCTATATTACAGCTCCCTGATTGAGTTTATCTCTTAGGGAGTTTTATGATAAATATGAAATTCTATAGCTCATTATATAACAATCAGATGAATAATGAGAAATATTTTCCTCTCTTTAATTGTTTTTTCTTGTAATCGTTCGTCACTGAAATCTTTGACTTAGCCGACGATCGGATTCTTCTAGAATATGTCAGCGTCGTCGTGCAACCAACTCCTCTGGTATGGTTGGCGAGCTGTAGCCATCTTCTGTTTAACAGCTCTGTCAGGCAGGTAACATCTGTCAGCCACCTGCCTGTCAGTATTTTTTCTCCTTTTTTTCGACAAAATAATCAAAGAGTGAACTCTACACGATTACAACCATTATATGGAGATGATATAATCAACTATTGTGAGATTACTTTCTGCATAACAAAGATACACACAGCTAAAACACACATGTGCACAAAAATAGAACAATCATTCCTTTTGGCCTCTACATATCTAAAAGATGCACATGACCAACTGTACGGGCAATGCAAGTTACAAAAGGAGAGGAAAGAAACAACCAGAAGCAGCAGGTTATATTCAGGTGCTCTTTCTTTGCATCTTGATGATAGATCAACTGCTGTGATTTGATATATATGTTATAAAGTGCACATATTCAATGCCTTCATTAAGAAGCAGAATATTTGATGATTTATGGTTTAAAAAGTGGCTTCGATTATTTGTCACTCTAGCCCATAATTACTGAAGGTCAACAAGTGAATCTAAGGAGACCTGGATCGAACTCCTTGAAATGATTAGATATGAAAATGTTACCTATGTTGAATGTTCAATCAGGAGCAGACTTAGAGGTCCCAAACAAAGAATTGATCCATATTAGACAAATGAAAGGAAAAGGTAAACTACTGTGGGCACTTGGCACTGCATTGATCCATTATCGCCTTGTTTGAACTTTGAACTCTGAAATGCACATAACAGGAAATGAAAATATACAAACTTAAAATGCCATTCGCAAGGACGATCTATGATTCACTTACCAAAAAATGGTATTCTAATCAGTAATCACTAAAACTAAGCAGAAGACAATCAGAGAAAGGGAAAAACTGATCAAAATCTACATATGATGGGCATAAGAACTTTTTTCAGGTTAACCCACCAACTTCAAAATTGATAGTACTGGTCAAGACTCAAGAAACTTAGTTGATTGATAAAGAGAAAGGGGGTATATGGATGAAAGGAAGCAAGTATTAACTATTGTCTAAACCCAGAACAGGACTAAGCGGTTCAAGAACTATGTTTGAACTCGTTTGTCATACTCTACCTTCCCAACTCTGTCCTAACTCTATTAAGAATATCTACTGGAATAAAATATCAGCATGGCAAGGATACCGCCTGATGACTTATCTACTGGAATTACTTATACAAAGATGTTTTCTGCTTCGCTTGCCCACATCCAAGAATACAGAACCAATGTTCAGGAGAGAACCGCTCACTGCTGTGAATGGCCATTAAACTGAAACCTAAAATTCCTGACCAAATAAAGTTAGGATCAGCCGATCAGGAGCCAAAGTTACTAAAAGAAACATCCAACAAACCTTTTTCTTAATCATATCTCTCCATGTGACATTCGCATCGGCCACCATTTCTTGCTCCCAAGCTCACAAATGAGCATTCAGTTATCGCAAATTCGCATTGGCAAGAGGCAATTACTAATACATTATTGTGAAATCTTGTGAAACAGGAAGCAGATAACTCGTTTCGAGATCCGAACAAACAGGCCCTCTCTACACAGGCAGGGGTTCACCTCTCCGACGCAGCGAGTCACACGTCCTCCCCGCCGCCAGCGCCGCCGCCGTCGAGGGATTTGAGGCCCTCGGCCACCGCCCGCGCGCGGTTCTGAGCCTGCCTCTCCACCGCTACGAAGTATAGGCCTGGACAGGCGGCGACACCACCGGATCAAAAAGCCAAGCGATTAGGCGG
>KE372774.1:316856-330261 GCA_000418225.1 Zizania latifolia | reverse complement strand
GTCGCCCTTGTTAGCTTGCGCGAATTTGACATGGTTGGTACATTGGCATGTGGTCGTACTGTTGTGAATTGGAAAATTTCGGGATTAATGGGAACCTTAAGTACATGCAATCTAGTATGTTGTGACTGTATTGTTGTTTCGAGCAAGGGGGAAACCATGAGCTTTATTTATTGAAACCAGTCATTAGATCATATAAAATCAAGGAAAGCAAAATGAAAATTGAAGGAAAATCCTGGACGCGCCCAAGTGCTAGCTTCAAATTTGAATACACTAGGTACCCACAATCCATTCTAGAGAAAAGAAGCAGCGAAACAAAAAAAATGCACTTGAAAACTAGCCCAAAGCTACATTAACTGGTTTCTGTAAAACTTCTGTCCGTGCATTATGCTGGTTGCTGGACACCTCTGAAGCTGCCAGTCTGAGAAGTTTAGCTGATCGTGTTACTCTTACCAATGACCAATTTCAGAAGTTCCATGTAAAGCATGAGAAGTTTAGCTGATAGTTATCTCAGTTAGTTCATGTGTGATGGACTGATGGTACATTGGCCCTGGATTTTTCTAGAGCATGGTAAGCTGATTTCTATTAACAGAAACCTGATAGGACTTCATTGGCCCTTGATATTGTTGTAGATTAGTACCATGTGCCATTAAAGCTAGATTTAGGTACAATGCAATGGTCATTTCAGTTGGCATTATGTGTGTAGTTGTGCATGCAATATGATGCCTATAACATTAAAAATTAGCTTTAGTCTGTTATGTTAATCTTGCCCTTGCCACTTGGTCACATGACAAATTTGGAAGACCTGCGGAGAGGAGCGATAGCGAGACAACTGCCAGTTATTGCACCTTCTTGGGCAACAGACTTCATGATCTTGGTTGCGAAGTATATGGCCTCAGTGTCCTTTTGGAACATATCCTTCTTTGAGCGGAGGAGGTGTATGCTGTATGGGGATTTTGAATTGGAACATCTGAACATGGAATATTTCTCTGCCCACATTTCAAAGCTGAAGTCTTGTAATTAGCATCTAATCAAACAAGTAATGCCATGCATATCCTCTTTTTTCCCTATACTTCTTTTGGGTGATGTTCCATGTATATTAGGCTGAAAAGGTAACATGGGTGCAATGCCTCAATAATTGAATGAAATGATGACTTTGTACAGTGGTACAGTTGATACTTTCTTGTGTTAAGAAAGAAACAGCAATAATCACTGTGCGTGGTCTGCTGGGATTTATCGGTTACTTATCTGCAGGTCAGAGTATAATCCAGATCAATATTTATGGGATACAGAGTTTATCCTTGCTGGGCGCAAGTACAAACGACTAGACTTGGAGGCAAGTACAGAGACCAATTATCGAGATTTTTTCTGTTTCATTTACTGGGAGAAGTTTGACTGCAACTATGATAATCTTTGTTGATAACCTTGTCGTTATGCTTTTAGCAGCTCACGAATGCAAGAGGCCTTACAATAAAATGCAGCCACTATTTACCTGCTTTCATTCCAGAAAACACTTCCCTTCCATGTGTGATTTACTGCCATGGAAATAGGTACTTGCCTTGTGTGCTCAGTTCTAGGGTATTGTTTGCTCATGCACAGGGTGCTTTTGTAATTAGTGTTTTCTTTAACATTCAGATTTTGTGTAGTTTGATATATTGATATAAGGGTTAGTAGCTCAATTTAAAAATGAGACTTCCTCTTTACTGATGAGATTCAGCTCAAGCAATCACCAATATGTTTTGCAATCTTTAACTGTCTTTGCTTTGACTCAATGCAGCGGATGCCGAGCAGATGCAAATGAAGTCGCTGTTATACTTCTTCCTGCAAATATCACTGTCTTCACACTTGACTTTTCTGGGTCAGGTCTGTCAGGTGGAGATTATGTCAGCCTTGGTTGGTATGAGGTATAAATCATTATAACCTTTGTTCTTCTACATTCATGTCTTGGACAGTTACATCATTTCGATATTTACAACTTCTAGAAAGAGGACCTAAAATGTGTGGTGTCATATCTGCGGACCAGTAAGCAAGTTTCCTGTATAGGCCTTTGGGGGCGATCAATGGGTGCTGTTACAAGGTACTTTCTTGTTTGAATGTAGTGCACACTCCTTTTACTTGGCGGAAGAGATCTCTTTATTTCACTTCACGTGATTTCTCATTTGGTATTTTAGAACTTAAATATATTAGATCATCATTGAACATCATTATCTGTACATAAATGGCTTCTGATTCTCTCTTTTTTTCTCTTCGACTAAATGTTTTAGAATGTACTCATGCTTTGAGTTCATGTAATGTGTAAGATGTCTTAAATATTTAATCACTGCTTAATGGATCCTCTACCCAAAAAAACAAATAAAAAGAAGAATCATTACAATATTTTGTGAACAAATGTAATACAGCCTACTGTATGGAGCAGAAGATCCCTCAATTGCTGGAATGGTATTGGATAGCGCTTTCACTAACCTGTATGACTTGATGATGGAGCTTGCGGATGTTTACAAAATCCGAGTTCCTAAGTTCACGGTATGCGCATCTACTGTATAATGTTGTTTTCCTTCCATAATAAACTGACATGGGGATTCTGGCAAAGTGCATTGGCAGCTTAATAGCTATGATTCTTTCCTGTTTCTTTTTGGAAAATTAGATTTTTCTGTTGTGGCTTAACTTTTCATAATTTAATGACTTTGGGAATATATTCATGGAAATCACGGTTTTACTATTCAGCACTCAATCACTTAGTTCTTGTTTGCAATTATTACTTTGTGACCAATGATTCAACATTTCAACCAGGCTAAGTTAATAATCACTTCATTAGGTTAGGAGTGTAAAAGGACTCAATTATGTGATGAAGAGAATTCAGTTGTTTCAAATGAAGATGCATTTACACCCCATTTTTAAACAGAGAAACAATCTAACCTACTGCTAATGTTGTTCCTACTTTCGTCAGTTTGCCATGCAACCCCAAAATGACTAATTTTCAAAGTTTCTTGATGTGAGGCAAGTTTTTTTTTAAAAAACTTTATTCCCTTGATGGAATCGTAAAACACGACTTTCCTTCTGATCTATGCCCATTTGAAGTTTGTTTGGATGCACAACTTAAATTCTTCTTCTAGTTGCACACAACTGTGATGACATCTTCAGATCTTCTAGCACTCTTGTTCTGCTAGTGGATATGAAATTGATTTTAGCACACAATTATTGAATTTTTTTATTTCCTTCATATTTAGCTTTCACTGTTTCACTTATAATGTTCTGAAGCTCCATATCACCGTTTTATGTTCTTATAGCAAAAGTTCCTTTCTAATCCTAGTGGCCATTCTGGAATTGCATTGTTTTAATTGTTTTTTTCGGAGATTTGTCTTTTCAGGTTAAGATGGCTGTGCAGTATATGAGAAGGATCATTCAGAAGAGAGCTAAGTTTGACATAATGAATCTTAACATTTTACAGGTGTACCTTTTGTAACAATATCTTGTCATCACAATATGATAATTTGACAGGATGGACCTTTTTAGTAAATAACCATATAGACGAAGCAAACTGCTTCATGGAGTACCATAGAAACTATTGTGTACTACATTTTGAAACGATTCACTGCCGTAGGTTACATCTTCAACGCAGATAACTGCTATGGACATCATACTGTAGCGCGTGGTACTGTAGCATATGGTGCTGTAGCAGTGCCATTAGAAAATAGTTTACCTTCCATAATAATAATAATATGGGTTGCATAAATAATATGCTAGGTTATTAGGATATAGATATAGTTATTTTGGTATTACATCTATTAGTTAGTTAGGTATTGGTTTTAGTTAGGAATCAGAGATGGAGATTAGATTGGTTTGCATAATAGTAGAGATTAGTTTCTTAAATGTCAAGTTAGTCCTCCCTATATATAAAGGGATCTCATGTACTCTATTATCAATCAATCAATGAATCTCTAAAGTTAGTCACTTAGTCCTAAGACTCATAGCCTCTCTTAGCTTGACATGGAGAAGCCCTGCCGGAGTTATTGGAGGCAGTGGCGGAGCCACAGGGGGGGCAAGGGGGGCTTCCCCCCCTACTGGCCGGCCAAACTCCCATGCCCAGCCCCATCTGCATATACATCTCTCCCTTGCTAATTAGCTAGTTTACACAGGATTGGAGATGTTTGATCGAGCTAACTCAGGCAGCAGCAACTGCACCATGCTATATGCTCTTGCAATCGCTGACCGGCCGAAGGAGGAGGGGTCGACGAGCTAGTACTTTTCATCTAGCTTGGCTATCTAGGATCCAGTGGCGGAGGAGGACGAGCAGGCAGTCCGGCCAGCTAGCTAGCTCTGCTTTGGAGTGTGGAGTCTGTTTCCGGCTAGCTATATGAGTATATGACTATATCTTATAGCTGCCTCTCGCTGACGGTGCTAGGGCTAGCAAATAGTCGAGAGAGTAGAGAGATGAGAGAGAAGGGGAGGACATATCCAACTATTCTCTCTGTCTAATAATAGGGTTTAAAAAAATCAAAAACAAATAAAAAATTATGACTCCCTTAATTAAAGATAGGTATGTCACTGGCCAGAAGATAGTTAGAATAAGATAGCAATAAAATTAATTAAGATATAGTTAATAGAATACGTAATACTCTTGATGATGCTGATGCAACAGAGTGAGTATAGCAGATGGGGAGCAGCGGCGGAAATAGCTAGTGGGAGCAAGGATACATTTAAATTCAGCCCCCCCCTAAATCTTGGTCTAGCTCCGCCACTGATTGGAGGGTGCGTGCCCTATCCCCCGGTCTTTGGACCCTTACCCTTGCGTGCCCATAACAATAACACTGTGGACATGATAAATGATATCAAATAATTATTTTCTTAGTGACTCCTAAGGTAGAAAGTTCATACAGTATCTTTTAGGTGTTTATGCAACAGTGTGCAATCAGAACCACCACTTCAGGTCACATACCTGGCAATCCCCTGTCCCCACTAGGGATAACGTATAATCAACAAATTTCCAGCAAAACTCAGGAAAACCTGTTTCTTATATATCTCCTTAAACATGTTTATAAAATTGAATTTGTACTCTCTGATCTCCCAAATTTGGGCCAGCTGAAGAGCTTTCAGTTTTCCAACAGAACCTGGCTGGTTATGCTAGGATTTATACGCTAATACTTAAAAGTTAAAAGTCCTCTACTACTGTTGAACTGTTGATTATTTAACCTTAGCATCTGGAGTGCTGTGTAGTTCTGCTTAATTGCCGTAATTTTTAAATGCTTGCTCACTCCTACAATTGTGATTGACTTTATATGTTCTCTTGTTTTTAAACAGTTTGCTCCCAAGACATTTATTCCTGCATTGTTTGGACATGCTTTGAACGACATGTTTATTCACCCTCACCACTGTGATCGTCTTCACCAGGCATATGGGGTAAACGTATATGTAGCTTATTTTATAATGGTCGACTGGGATATAGATGTCATGTCCAATCCAATGAATAATACAGAGATCGCTAGTTGACTGTTCCTGCTGTAGAGTACAATATTCTTCTTTTAAAATTAAATCATGTTTATTGTACAGGGGGATAAAAGTATAATAAAATTTGAGGGTGATCACAACTCCCCAAGACCTCAGTCATATTACGACTCAGTTTCATTATTCTTCTACAATACTCTGCATCCTCCTCAGTTGCCTGTGGCATGCTCAAATAAGCTACATATGGGTTCTTTCAAAGTTGGTATGGAGGCCAATGAGGTAATTTTTCATAACATAAACGTTGCAAAACTTTATTTCCATATTTTGAACTGCTACATTCTTTAGTGTGATATGAAGTACTTCAAATGAAATCACCTTTCTTTTTGGCTGGCCCTCCAGAGTTTATTTGTTGAGATCATCAATGATCTACGAACAGATGGCACCAATTCATGCAGTTCATCAGCAGATGCATCAAAATTTCCAAACCGTGTGTTGCATTCCCCTCTTTTGCTTCCTTGTTGGTTATAGCAAGGTGCTATTCACTAACTGCTTTACTTCTTGTCAGGTACAACATCAGTAGTTGAATTGCTGTCAGAGAGTGTGAATCAACTCTCTGTTAATAATGCCAGTGACTTGGTAGGTTTGCTAACAGTGTGTTTGTTCCTGATATGCAAGACCCTTTCCTGACTTGTTTGATTAAATGCAGGATTTCCTTTTAGACGAGAGTCGTAACCTTTCAGAAATGGATGGTGATAGTGTTGGGTCATGTTTGCAGGTGAAGTATATAAATTTGTTTAGCAGAAATTAATCACTATATATTTTACAGCCAAATTCAGCATTATCTCCATATGAGATTGTCTAGCTATCCGTTGAGGCTATTGTAAGAAATTGTGGTAATCGTAGCACCACTATGGGTGGTCAGTACTTAGTATACAGATCATCAAGACTGCATTATTTGTGGTCAATATTTCATTCATCTCGATCGATTATCTGGCAGAAAAACAACTGTATTTAATTGTCACGAAACAAGAATAAGGTATGATATTCTTCTACTTGTAAGTTGTCTGATCATAATATGCCTCCTTTCCTATAGGACAAATCGAGTAGGCGCAACGAGGAATCCTGCTCATACACAAGCTCTAACAGAGAAAGTTGGGGTAGATGTTCCTCTTTAGGGGGAGCTAGTGACGAATCTTTACCAGGCGATACTAGTGACAAACAGGAGGTATGTGCTTCAGATACTTGCCTTTCAGTTTAGCTACACGTACTAAAATTATGACGAAAGCAGGCGCATCGGACGTGAGGTGCTTTTGTCAAATAAAAATTATGTATGGTGTTTAGATCAGACTTATTGCATCTTAATTCTTAAACAAGTTATGCTTAACATTACTAGCTAGTACTTGGCTTCTCTCAGACAAGTTCAACAAATTTTCATCTCTGATATGGTAAATTTGCCGTGTAGAATTTGACTGTAAAGGCTCTGGCGACACCACTGAGACAGAAACAGAGCAAACTAATAACCCCAAAAACAAAGGAGAAGAAGATCCAGTCACTATGGAAGAAGCTCAATCGTGAGAGGGCGGAGATGGGGGGCAGCCTATCGCAGCGTCTGAAGATGTGCCTGGGGCATTCTCCTCGTCACAAGAGAACCAAATCATCTGGAACAGTATAACTTTGTAGCCCTGACAAGACAATTCTGCCTCAACTTATCACTGATCGATTCCAACTTGGACACGCCGTGATTCTGACTTGCCTGCTGGCGCTACCAGGCTGTATGTAGCTTGTAAACGTTAGGTGAATATATTTACCCGATGCCATGACTCGTGTCAAAGCTTCGCGAGAGCCCATGAGCTTGAGCACGCCCTTGTATTGTTGTCCCCTGTAAAGTTTGTGATCTACGGGCCGGGCCGCTGTTGTTCTCCGTTTACCACTTGAATGTTGTAAATTGCAAATTTGCAATGCTGTAGCGTGACAGTGAGACTATGGCCCTCCTTGGGACGGATTAAATGAGGATTACGATTAAATTTGCAGTGGATTGTTTGTCAAACTAGACATTTTTTATATCAGGGAATAATTATAATTTGGGAATGTATTAATCATAATCATGTCAGTGCCTGATTATCTAGACCGTCGACTTGGTTTTGTGTCGTATCTGTTTTGAAGTTGTTCTAAATTACCTGTAAATTATTATTAGGTATGAAAATAAGCCACTTTAGAACAATTTAGAACATTATTAAGATTAAATCATGATCGGATTGTTTGCCAAAAAGAAAACTATTTTGCTTAGTGAATAATCATAATTTAGAAATAAACTAATAACAATCATAATATTGTCAGTTTTATAGGTATATCTTTCAAAATTGATCTAAATTACTCACAAATTACGACTTGATATAAAAATAACAATATTTTATCGTTCACTGGTTTTCCAGCCTTTTCATTTTAACGCGTAGTAAGCATGTTCATTAAATAATTTAAATTGTATGACCATTAAATTTCTGAGATATCTAAGATCATCCAGTGACTTTATTAATCTGTTCCATCTGCATGGGCCATGCGAGAGGCAGCCACAACCAGTGGCAGCCATCCACCGGGTCCGACGTGTCGTCCGCACCACGAGCGGCGGGGCCCGCACCCCGAACGGCCTAACCGCACCGCCCCTTCGCTCCGCGCACCCAGCTCCCCGTCCCCAACCAAACCGCCTCCCCCTCCCCCTCCCCTCCTCCCACCCCGCGCTTCCCTCCATTCCATTTCTTGGTCGAGGTTTCCATCCACGGCCAGCCGATTCGGAATCTATCCCGCGCGCCGCCCGCCTCGCCGATCCTCTCCGAGCGCTTCGTTTCCCAGGTGTTCCCGGCGCTTTGAGAGGCTCCCCCTTTCTTGATCTCTCAGTTTTTTTGTTTTTTATTCGTCATCAGCAACCGGGCGTTTGATCTGTATGAAACTGGGATCGTGCGTCTTAGATTGATGTGTCTAGGCGTCGTGATCCGCGATGGGACTGTGGGACTGTGGGTTACCAGGTTTGTTGATTTGATTTTCTGGGTAAAGTTGGTGGATTTGTGTCGTTGTGTGGTCTTTGTTTAAGAATTGCTGTATGGGCTGGTTCAAAGATTCTGCATGCTCGTACTTGACTCCTGGTCTTCCAATATTCTAATCGATATGGAGGAATCTTGTTGTCTGATGCTGCTGTGCTGTTTCGTCTCTTGTTAGGTGAATAACCAATTATGCAATGCAATATGCCTTGTTTCATAGGAATGAATAGAAATTTTGCAAGTGCGTGTGCATTATTTGTGGCGTAATCTTGTTGCTGTCGATATTATATTGTCATGTGTTGATTGGATATCATCGAGCAAAAATGGTGGCTTGATTTTCTGTAATTGTCCACACTCCACAATAATGCCATGGCGTGAATGATGCGTAGAGGTGATATATGCTTTTGTTAGCCTCCTGGCCTCATGCGTAGAAGCTTAAGAACACATTGTGCCTTGTCAAGTTTTGTCAGAGAAGATTTCAGGCAGCATACATACATGATTGATGCCTTTCTTCTGTTGTTGCTACTGTCATTTGGCAGTTTTATTTTCAGTCGTGATTGAAAATGATGCATATTTTGTGTTCACCAGCATTTGAATCTCTGCTTTCACATTTACCCTCCTTCCATTGTCTGTGTGATGTCTCAGAAGCACCCGAAGGTTGAAATCGTGTGCACCTTTGACACCTCACATCAAATTAATGTGTTAAGTGTTAACAACTTATTTCATTTCTGGAAGCATGGTCTTCAAGACTTAATTACAAAACTAGCAAGATTGCATTTAGTACTTAGTTCCAGTAAAATTCTAGAAAAAAGGTACATTGATTAAAGTTAGGAGATATACTATGGATGAATTTTGATATAGTTTCTGACTTTCTGAGGCTAGTGCCTATTGTTGTAGTGGTTGTGTGTTTAGTGCCCACTAAACTTTCATGCATTTGCAAACTAGATATGTGATCATGTCCATGCTCTCATCACAAGTGTTGTTTACATTTCCAGGGAAATAACTTTTATTACGACGAAATCGTGCGATTTGCTGAAATGGGGGGTGTAATTGGGCGGGGTGACTCCCCAAGGCACAGTTCACCAGCATCAAAGTTAGAGAGAAAGATGGTTGAAACCATGAAGCAGAGGGCACAAAAAGGAACTTCATTGAAATCATTCAATAGTGTTATCATGAAGTTTCCAAAAATTGATGAGAGCTTGAGAAACTGCAGAACGATTTTTCAGCAATTTGGTGAGTATTTTTCCCCTGTATGTGGAATAGTGCTATCATATTACCAACATTTATGTCTAACAAGCTAACAAAAGTTCAAAAATCGAAAGAGAAACTAGATTTTTCGTTGAACATTGAAAGCAGAAACAATCCTGAATATTAGCTTATACAGTGTTATTTATCGAGGACTAATCATGCTCAGTGGCGGAGCCAGGAGCGCCAGGCTGCACGGGCAACAAGCTAGTTTCAATCGGTTGTTAGCTAATTTTATGGTATTTTTTGGTAACAAACAGTCAAACAGTAGTGTTTGTCAGCATCGAGCCTGGGCGGCCTCCTGCCCAGCCCGGGAGGTGGCTCTGCCACTGATCATGCTGTTCTAATTTGAGTGAATGTGTTGTAGTGACATAGTCAATAACCAAATCTAGAGATGTTGAGTCTGAACTTGTTTAGTTACTTCATTGAAAGTTGCATGCAATCCACTGTAGCTTAGATCAACTAGATTAAATGGGCACAGCCAAACCCAGAAATTAGAGATGATAGACCTCCTCAAGTGTTTTCCTTTTCCAATTTCCTTGCCTTTTCTCTATGTGAAGAATTTTGATTCAACCTTACATCTTGTGTGCAACATTCATTTGGAAATTTTGTCCTTGGTTCCCTTTCCTTTTCTTGTTCTGACAAATATCATTATGTGTCTTTGCAGATGAAGATTCCAATGGTGAAATAGATCAAGAAGAACTGAAGCATTGTTTCCAAAAGCTGGATATCTCATTCACAGATGAGGAGATTAAAGATCTATTTGAGGCATGCGACATTTATGAACACATGGGCATGAAATTCAATGAGTTCATTGTCTTCCTGTGCCTTGTTTATCTTCTCAATGATCCGCTTGTGTCAGAAGCAGTATCCTCTTCATTATAGTAACTCTTGGAGTTCTCGTTTTCCCTTCATTTCGCTGCCACATTGCATGTTATATATAATTAGTTAACTTTCATCTATGTTTTGTTTCTTTAAATAGAAATTATACATATTAGTAACATTAAGTTTTCTCATTTCATCAAGAAAATCTGAATATGCATGTTTCTCATTGATACTTGGGCATATAGTGAAATGTATAGTACTCTTGCAGAAAGACGATATTTGTATGTTTGCATTGATAGTCTACAGGGAGCATTTGGGAAGTACCTCAGGTGGGGTTATTTTTCAAAGTCATTTTCCTTTTTTGCAACAAATTCAAGAGAATATTTTTTAAAAAATTGAGAAGTGCTTTCAAATGGAGTTGAGGAGAGGTGCAATGAACTATACTAAAACTTTGGTCATCGTATGGGCTTTTTAGACCATACAAGGGCTTTTAAGTGAATTTTATTTTACCATTTCTCCATTCTGTTTATATTAGGAGACATTTATGTCCTTGACAATATGCTTTAGAGAAAAAGAATGGGACTAGGTAACCTTGAGCCAACTTTTGAGACATTGGTTGATTCATTTGTCTTCTTGGACAAAAACAAAGATGGGTATGTCAGTAAGAACGAGGTGATAGAAGCAATAAATGAGACCACTGCAGGAGAACGCTCTTCTGGGCGCATAGGCATGAAAAGATTTGGTGAGTTTCTCTCTGCGGTATCATCATAAATCTCACATCCATACACTGGCACTCTGAATCCTGAAGCATTACACAAAACTATCTGTTGATCTCTCTTATGTTTCTCGATCAAAACTGCTATAGACATCATATGTCGTAATGCTGGTGTACCAACATTGGTTTTAGTCCTTCAAAAGTTCAAGCAAAGTACTGTTGGGGTACTTAGAAAATATACATCTGTTACTCAAAACAACTGTGGCAATGTGTTCACAGCCCTTATATCTAGTTGTTTTTGCAATGTTCATGTCAAGACTGAAAATGATAGATAGGCATAGCCATATGGTTTGTAGGTAAAACAAAAAAGCCGATTGCATATTCATTCGAATGTTTGTATGATCTCACAAGAAGTATGAGTGGTTACACTTTTGTGATTGGAAGTTTTTAGTTTCGGCTTTCTATCTATTAAGGTCAAATTAGGAGAGCGAACCTGTTACGATGGTGGTCCTAATATATACTCTTTTTGGTGGTTCCAGAGGAAATGGATTGGGACAAGAATGGAACAGTGACCTTCAAGGAGTTTCTCTTCGCTTTCACTCGCTGGGTGGGGATTGATGATAACGAAGATGAAGATGATGAGGAGTGAGTGTAACCAAAGATTGCCTGTTCTAAATTAGGCCAAGCAGCCCTCAGGAGCCCTCCAACAGTTCTCCTGTTGTGGCTTGGATTACTAAATGACAAATCGAAGATTAGTTCTTGCTCATTTGTACCTTGTCAATCATGATTGTTTTATGTTCTTGTTAATGTAATGAACCCCCCAAGTTATTTCTAGCTGCGGCAAAAGTTTGGTGGTATAAAGCTGCTTTGATGATATGGTGTTTGATTATAGATAACCCTGTCATTCATAAAAATAGTAAGCTCGGATGTTTCAGTGCTAAAAAAATGTAAAGTGTGAGGAAGTGTTGTTCTTTTATTTGAAATTAAATGTTTTTATTATATATTCCCCTTTTCTTTTCTTTTCGAAAACAGGTCCATTGCTGTTGTATATAGGGCTAGAAACAAGGCAGACTTGGTATAATATGACCTCAGTTCGGTTTAGCTCGATTCATGAAACGAGCTAAAACCTAGGTTCGGCTCGACTTGTTTGGTGTCTTGCTTGAGCTAGAGCCTGTCAATTTTTAGTGTATGCAAGTATGCTGCTTGCTTAATGCAAATTTAGGTATCTAGACTGAAGTATGATGTATTATTGTATAGTATATTTAAAAATAAAATATAAGCAATTAATAAGGAACATGTTGTACACAAAAATAAAACATGAACAACTAATAAATAGTTCATGTTACACAAACAATAAGAACAATTAAAATTCATACATTTATACTGCCAACTTCCAAAATATTAAATGCACACTCAATAGGCTAAAAATATGAAACATAGGTCATGCTCAAGCTCGACTCGGTTTGGTACCGAGCCAAAAAACATGTTCAAACTTGACTTGTTTTATCTACAAGTCGAACCAAGCCTGAGCTGGTTCACAAGCGTGAGCCAACTTTTTAGCCATAAAATACTTCTAAAAAATGTAAAACCACTTGCAAATAGACACATTAATTCCTAAGAAATTTATTTTCATCTTAAAAGATTTGCCTACTTGAGCTACAACTTATAATTCACATCCAAATTTAAATTTTGGATCTTAGTTTTATAATTAATTTAGGAGTTTTTTGTGTTTTATTCTTCAGCCTATCTTTTAGACCACTAAGAATAGTATTCTCCTCAATTTAGTTTTCATTACTAGTTTACGTGTTTTCGTCTTATAATCCGCAGGGAGGAAAAGCTCATCAAATCAAGTCCAAAATCCTCCTCACACAACTTCATTTCATTGATGGATTGATTCCAATCCCTTCCATTTCCCTTTTTATGCAGTTCTTGAAAATTTGCTACAGTATACCAATCTGGACTCCTTAGCATAGATTTCTGATCGGACGGTTGAGAGAGACCATTAGAAAGGAAGAAGAGACTATGAAAAAAACAAGATCAGGCTCCGATGCGCGATCGATGCAGATGGGCTACCGACCAATCCACATCGAACTGCTGCTGTAATCGAGAAGAGAGGGATCCGGGGCGGAAGCCCGAAGAACACCGTCGC